>ML103689.1:19915-233163 GCA_003697995.1 Taxidea taxus jeffersonii | reverse complement strand
CCCGCGAAAAGCGTTTAATCCCTCCAGACTCCCTCGCCCACGTTTGCACCGGAGAGTGCGCGCGCGCGTCCGCTCGCAGACACCGCGCGCCAGCAGACACCGCAGGCCCGTAGACCCCGCAGGCCCGCCGACACTGCGCGCACCCGCAGACCGTGCGCGCCTGCAGACCGCGCTCAGAGAAAATCGTGCCTAAGCAGTCCCGTCTCACTGGCTTCTGGGAGTGCTCCGAGCTCACCCAGCCTGTGATCAAGCGTCTCTGTCTCTGGCAGAGTCCCACCTGGAGTCTCCGGAGCCCGTAGATCCCTGAGCTCTCCCGGGTCGGAGTCTCCCCGGATCTTGTGGGGACGCCTCGCACAGAGCACGGGCCAGTGCCACAGAGCACCGGTCCGTGTCACAGACCACTAGGAAATCTCGGCTCTGTTTCCGCAGCCGACTTCCCCGCTCTAATACCTGTGAGCTCTGCGACACTCAGACACCCCCGATCCTTCTGTGACCCCGTGGGACCTGAGTCCACGCTGTCCCCACGAGGTCTTCACCCCAGTTTAGCTTCTGGAGCGATGTCCCTCCGTGGAGCCGACTTTTAAAAGTCCTGATTTTGTGCTCCGCCGCTTGCCGGGAGCCGGCCCCTCCCCCTGGGGTCTATCTTCCCGTCGCGTTGGATTCACTTCTCCGCTGGTCCTACCTTTCAGAAAGTGGTCGATTTTCTGTTCCTAGAATTGTTGTTTTTCTTCTCTTCGATCTCCTGTTGGATTTGTAGGTGTTCGGAATGGTTTGATAGGCTATCTAGCTGATCTCCTGCTGGCTGATGTCGTCTCAGCCTCCTACTTCTCCGCCATCTTGACTCCTCCCTGGGCACTGAGCTTCTAATGAGCTCCCCTGGTTGGCAACATTTCAGAAGTGTTGTCATAACTCATTACTAGGAGAATTAAGCATGTCCTGTGTGACTCCACTGGAGAAGACTCTTGAAAGTTTGCTCCTAGTTTCCTATGGACTTCACTTCACATGCCTTTTCTCTTTATTTCTTTTGTAGTAAATCTCAGCCCAGGATATGACTATATGCCAAGTCTTAGAGTCCTAACAAATCATCAAACCTGAGGATGGCCATGATGACTCTATTCAGCCATGAAAACAAATGAAGAACTGATAAACACTACAATACCAATGAACCTTGAAAATATCACACTAAGTTTATTATTATTTTTTTAATTTTATTTATTTATTTGACAGAGAGATCACAAGTAAGCAGAGAGGAGGCGGGAGGAAGCAGGCTCCCCGCTAAGCAGAGAGGCCGATGCGGGCTCGATCCCAGGACCCTGGGATCGTGACCCGAGCCGAAGGCAGAGGCTTTAGCCCACTGAGCCACCCAGGCGCCCCAATCACACTAAGTTTAAAAAGCAGGACATAAAAGGACATGTACTATATGATTCTATTTATATGAAATGCCCAGAATAGGCAAAACCCTAAAGACAAAAATAAGATTATTTGTTGCCAGGAACTGGGAAAGGAGAGAGTGGGAAGTGACTGCTGGGGGCATGAAACTTCTTTTTACAATGGTGAAAATATTCTAGAAATGGAGACTGGGGGTAGTTGCAAAACACTGTAAATATACTAAAATGACTGAATTATACAGTTTAGAAGGGTGAATTTTAAGGCATGTAAACTATATCTCAGTTTTTTTAAAGACTGAGAATCGAAGGAGAGGAACTGGAGACAGTGTAATAGATAACTCTTGAGCTTTAATATAAAAGGGTACAGAGCATTAGAGTACTAGCTGGTAGAATATTAGATGGAAGGCAAATGAGGTCAGGAAAGGCTTCTGTTATTTTTAAAGTGGGAATAAAATATCATGTTTATATACCAATGAGAAGATCCAAAAGAAAAGAAAAGAAACTTCTTTCAGGAAAGTGGAAACTGCTGGAGCAATGTCCCTCGATAGGAGAAAAGAGATAGAGTGAAAATGGCTTTAGTGGAGGGAATGGTTTTAGAAGCACTAACAGTTCATCAATAGTTCCAGGGGAAAAGACAAAGCATATGGTGTAAATGCAACTAAATGAATAGATGTGGGAACAGTTTGTGAAAGTTCTAATTGCTTTGATTTTCTCAGTGAAATATAAGGAAAGGTCATCAAGTGAGAATGAAGATGGGGGAAGAACAGCTGAAGGTTCATAAAAAAAATGAGGTATGAAATTATCTAGGACAGAAGGAGAACAAATGAGACTAGGGAAATACTTTATGACTGCATACAGTATGACTGACAGCACTAAGTGCCTACTTGAGGTTCATGGCCATGATTTAAAGTGAGATCAACAGAAGAAAAAACATCGTTAAAATGTCTATACTGGGGCACCTGGATGGCTCAGTCATTAGGCAGCTGCCTTCAGCTCAGGTCATGATCCCAGCGTCCTGGGATCGAGCCCCACATCAAGCTCCTTGCTCAGTGGGAAGCCTACTTCTCCCTCTCCCATTCCCCCAGCTTGTGTTCCCTCTCTGTCAAATAAATAAATAAATAATCTTTAGAAAAAAATGTCTATACTGCCTAGAGAAATCTATACTTTTAATGCCATCCTGATCAAAATTCCACACTATTTTTCAAAGAGCTGGAGCAAATAATCCTAAAATATGTATGGAATCAGAAGAGACCCCGAATTGCTAAGGAAATGTTGAAAAAGAAAAACAAAACTGGCAGCATCACATTGCCTGATTTCAAGCTTTACTACAAAGCTCTGATCACCAAGACAGCATGGTACTGGCATAAAAACAGACACATAGACCAGTGGAACAGAGTAGAGAGCCCAGATAATGGACCCTCAACTCTATGGTCAAATAATCTTCAACAGGAAAAAATATACAGTGGAAAAAAGACAGTCTCTTCAATAAATGGTGCTGGGAAAATTGGACAGCTACATGTAGAAGAGTGAAACTCGACCATTCTCTTCCACCACACACAAGGATAAACTTGAAATGGATAAAACACCTCAACGTGAGACAGGAATCCATCAGAATCATAGAGAACATAGGCAGTAACCTCATCAACATCGGCCACAGCAACTTCTTTCAAGATATGTCTCCAAAAGCAAAGGAAACAAAAGCGAAAATGAACTTTTGGGACTTCATCAAGATTAAAAGCTTCTGCACAGCAAAGGAAACAGTCAACAAAACAAAGAGGCAACCCACAGAATGGGAGAAGATATTTGCAAATGACAGTACAGACAAAAGGCTGATATCCAGGATCTATAAAGAACTTCTCAAACTCATCACACACAAAACAAATAATCATGTCAAAAAATGGGCAGAAGACATGAACAGACACTTCACCAATGAAGACATACAAATGGCTATCAGACACATGAAAAAATGTTCATCATCACTAGCCATCAGGGAGATTCGAATTAAAACCACATTGAGATACCACCTCACACCAGTTAGAATGGCCAAAATGAACAAGACAGGAAACAACGTGTGTTGGAGAGGATGTGGAGACAGGGGAACCCTCTTATACTGTTGGTAGGAATGCAAGTTGGTGCAGCCAATTTGGAGAACAGTGTGGAGATTCCTTAAGAAATTAAAAATAGAGCTTCCGGGGCACCTGGGTGGCTCAGTGGGTTAAGCTGCTGCCTTCAGCTCAGGTCATGATCTCAGGGTACTGGGATCGGGTCTCGCATCAGGCTCTCTGCTCGGCGGGAAGCCTGCTTCCCCCTCTCTCTCTCTCTGCCTGCCTCTCTGCCTACTTGTGATCTCTCTATATGTCAGGTGGATAGATAAAGTCTTTAAAAAAAAAATTGAGCTTCCCTATGGCCCTGCAATTGCACTACTGGGTATTTACCCCAAAGATAAAATGTAGTGAAAAGAAGGGCCATCTGTACCCCCATGTTCATAGCAACAATGGCCATGGTCACCAAACTTGGAAAGAACCAAGATGCCCTTCAACAGATGACTGGATAAGGAAGATGTGGTCCATATACACTATGGAGTATTATGCCTCCATCAGAAAGGATGAATACCCAACTTTTTATCAACATGGACAGGACTGGAAGAGATTATGCTGAGTGAAATAAGTCAAGCAAAGAGAGTCAATTATCATATAGTTTCACTTATTTGTGGAGCATAAGAAATAACACAGAGGACATGGGGAGGTAGAGAGGAGAAGGGAGTTGAGGGAAGTTGGAGGAGGAGATGAACCATGGAGACTATGGACTTTAAAAAACAATCTGAGGGTTTTGAAGGGTTGGGGGGCGGTGGGAGGTTGGGTGAGCCTGGTGGTGGGTATTATGGAGGGCCCATATTGCATGGAGCACTGGGTGTGGTGCATAAACAATGAATTCTGTTACACTGAAAAGAAATTTAAAAATTAAAAAAAAAAAAGTGAAATCAAATAACATGTTTTTCTCCTGCCATTTAATTGTGTGAATGCAGGAGTGAAGTAGTCCAACAGCTGGATTTAAGGTTGGAGCTTTTTTTTCTTTTTGTAATTTTTTTTTCTTTTTATTTGTCAGAGAGAGAGAGAGAGCAAGCACAGGCAGACAGAGTGGTAGGCAGAGGCAGAGGAAAAAGCAGGCTCCCTGCCGAGCAAGGAGCCCGATGTGGGACTCGATCCCAGGATGCTGGGATCGTGACCTGAGCCGAAGGCAGCCGCTTAACCAACTGAGCCACCCAGGCATCCCAAGGTTGGAGCTTTGATGTGCACATAAGGCAAATTCAGAGGGGACAAGGAAAAAGAAGCTGTATGTAAAGGAAGTGATATAATGATAGATAAAATTATTTAAACTAAGTAAGGATAGAAATAAGGACATAAGAGGATAAGAGACAATAAAACTGTGGTAAGAGTCACTGCAGGTCCTGATGAGCATAAATAAGTTATTAGATTAGGGAGTTTTAAAGGGGTGAGGTAGGCTCCATAGCTCAGGGGTTAGAGCACTGGTCTTGTAAAGGGGTGAGGTAGAGCGATGGGAAATAGAAATTAGAAGTTGAAATGTCTGGAATCAAGATTATGGAGGATTGCAGTTATTCATAATGACATGATTTAGGATTTGACATGGTAGTAAGGTAGCGTGGAGAACAAGGTTACTGGAAGATAGGAATTAAAGGAACCAAGAGGCCATGGTATTGGAAACATGACCTACGTTGCAATTTTAATTACCAAGAGTTACATTTAAGAGCAACTGAGCACATTATCTCCCAAGGATACAACTAGATAACACCCACATCTGTATAATAACCTAGGAAACAAAGTGAAGACTGGTAGAACAGACTCTCAACAGCTAAATGTAGAGAAGAGGCTAAATGTAGAGAAGAGGCCCATCAAAAAGGGCAGGAAGGGCAGAGATGCTGTCAGGAGCCAACGGCCCTTGGGACTGTGTGGGAGAGAGGGATGCCATAGGCGTGAAGAGGATCAGACACTGGCCATGGGGTAGCCACATGGGAAAGATGATCCCCATTACATTTGGCTTTGAAAATAAAATGTACTTAACAATTAGTGGGGCTTAACACCTGGAACCTTAAAAAATCAGCAGGCTCTGGGGAGCTAGGAGTCCCCTTCTTTAAAGAGCAAGCACAACAAACAGCTAGGAGAAATACAGCATAAAAGCAGGAGTTTGTGTACCTAGGGTATATGGAAAGGGGATTTATTTACTAATCTCAAGAGTATGTGCTGGAGAAGCAGGGATCTTAGGAAACTTCTCCAAGAACAAACAGCTGCTCAGGACCATTTCCCTCCCCCACACTAAGGCCTAGATACACAGGCACTTGTGGGAATAAACAGAGCATGTATACTCTCCACATATATGCTAAAGCATGCTCCACACCCTCATTCTCCTACAGAAATGCCCTCTCCATCACAGCCTTGGCAGGACTTTTCCCCAGGGGCTGCAGACCCCGACCCAAAACTGACTGACACAGAACTACTCACACCCATCCCTCATTCTGATGCAGACCTGCTCCACTGAATACATCCTTGGCTGAAGCCCATCCAAAGCAGTGCCATAATTCTGGCAGTGTGCAAGCCACTGACAGAAGCCATCAACACTTCAATGTGACTCCTGCCCTGTGGGGGAGAGGAAATTAACAACACATACCAATCCTAAATGCAGCCCCAGCAGTGGGCTGGGGACAGACATGAGGTCTGACTGCAGACCCCACCCACCAAGGAAAGCTTTTCAGGAGACAACATGGAGAAAACCCCTGTGGTTCCAAGCCATTGCATCTCTGGCAAATGGCTGGTCTGACTCAGTCAAGCCCAAGGAAGCCCCAGACAGGCCCATTAACAACAAAGGGACCAAATCCTGCTCACAACAGGCAAAGAGAGCCATTGCAGACAATCAGATTGAAGACAGATGTGGTTCAGCAGCAACACTAGGGTACACTCACCACACATAAAAGATATCTCTGAAGAGCCAGGCTCTGGTGAACAGGAGACACAGCACAATAGGGCATTATAAGACCTCTTCTTCATAAGACCACTACTTTCACGAGGAGAAGAGATAGCTGACTTTCCTAACACATATAAACAGATACAGAGGGACGCCTGGGTGGCTCAGTTGGTTAAGCGGCTGCCTTCGGCTCAGGTCATGATCCTAGCGTCCTGGGATCAAGTCCCACATCGGGCTCCTTGCTCGGCAGGGAGCCTGCTTCTCCCTCTGCCTCTGCCTACCTCTCTGTCTGCCTGTGCTCGCTCTCTCTCTAACTAATGAATAAATAAAATCTTAAAAAAAAAAAAAAAACAGATACAGAGAGTTAGATAAAATGAGGAGACAGGAGAATATGTACTACATGAAAGAACAGGACAAAATCACAGCAGGAGACCTAAACAAAATGGAGATGAGTAATATGTCTGATAGAGAATTTACAGTAATCGTCATGAAGATACTCCCTGCACTTGAGGAAAGAGTGGAGGACCTCAGTGAGACACTCAACAAAGACACAGTGAATATGGGAAAGAACCAATCACAGATGAAGAACTCAGTAACTGAAATTAAAAATACACTAGAGAGAATAAATATTAGACCAGAGGAAGCAAAAAAATGGATGAGCGACTTGGAGGACAGAGTAATGGAAAGCAATCAAGCTAAAAAAGAGAGAGAAAAATAGTAATAAAAGAATCAAAATAGACTACAGGAACTCTGCAACACTACCAAATATAATAATATTTGCATTACAGGGATCCAAAAAGAAGAAGAGACAGAAAAGGGGGCAGAATATTTATCTGAACAATAATGCCTGAAAACTCACTGACTAGGGAAGGAACAGAAATCCAGATCTAGGAGGCAAAGACAGTACCAAATAAAATCAACCCATGGAGGTCCACACCAAGACACACAGTCATTAAAATGGTGAAAAGTGGTTATAAAGAATTTTAAGAGCAGCAAGAGAAAAGAAAACAGTTACATACTAGGGAAAATCCAATAAGGCTAGAAACTTTTCAGCAGAAACTTTGCAAACCAGAAGAAAATGGCATGATATATTCAACATGCTGAAAGGAAAAAAATCTGCAGCCAAGAATACTCTATCCAGTAAGCCTATCACTGACAAATGAAGAAGAGATCAAGAGTTCCCAGACAAACAAATGTTAAAGGAATTCATCACCACTAAACCAGCTCTATAAAAAATTCTAAAGGGAACTCCTTCAGTGGAAAGAAAAGACCAAACAAAAACAAAAACAAAAACAAAAAAAAAACAAAACAAAAAAAACCACAAACCCACAAATAGTTGTTAAAAAGAAGTCCAGAGTACAAAAGCAGTAAAATTAAGTTTATCTACTAAAATCAGTCAAGGGATTCCTAAAATAGAAGGATATAAAATATGACACCATATACCTAAAATGTGGCAGGGCTAGGGGGAGAGAAGTTAAGAATGTGTTCAAACTTAAGGAACCATCAATGTAATACAGACTGCTATATGTGTAAGATATCATACATAAACCTAATGATAACCACAAAATAAAACCAGTAATAGATATCAAAAAATAAAAAGAAAGGAATCCAAGTGTATCGCTAAAGAAAGCCAGCAAACTGTGAGAAAAGAGAGTAAGAAAGGAAGAGAAGAACTACAAAAACAACCGTTAGAAGTAACAAAATGGCAATAAGTCCATACCTTTCAACAGTTACTTTGAATGAAAATGCACTAAATGCTCCAATCAGAAGACACAGGTGACAGAATAGATAAAAAAGCAGGAGCCATCTATATGCTGCCTACTAGAGACTCATTTCATACTAAAGACACATGCAGCTTGAAATTAAAGGGATGGAAAAACAATCATCATGCAAAGGGTAGTGAAAAGAAAGCCACAGGAGCAATACTTATATTGGATAAAATAGACTTTAAAACAAAGACTGAGAGACTTCAAAACAGAGAGACAGAGAAGGACACTATATAATCATAAAGGGAAGAATACAACAAGAAGATATAAAATAATTGTACATATTTATGCACCCAAAATGGGAGCACCCAAATATATAACACAGTTAATAATAAACATAAAAGAAGTAACCAATAGTAATATGATAATAATAAAGAACTTCAACACCCCACTTAGATCAATGGGCAGGTGATCCAAACAGAATCAACAAGGAAACATTGAACCAGATGGATCTAACAGATATATTCGGAACATTCCATCCTAAAGCAGTAGAATATAAGTTCTCTTCAAAAAAAAAAAAAAAAAAAAAAAAAATTTTTTTTTTTTTTGGACAGACAGAGATCACAAGTAGGCAGAGAGAGAGAGGAGGAAGCAGGCTCCCTGCCGAGCAGAGAGCCCGATGCGAGGCTCGATCCCAGGACCCTGAGATCATGACCTGAGCTAAAGGCTGAGGCTTTAACCCACTGAGCCACCCAGGCACCCCTAAAAATTCTCTTCAAATGCAAACACACAACTCTCCAATACAGATCACATGTTATACCACAGAACAAATCTCAACAAACTTAAAAAGATCAAAGCCATGCCATACATCTTTTCCAATCACAATGCTATGAAACTAGCAATCAACCATAAGAAAAAAATCTGAAAAGAAAGAACACACATACATGGAAGTTAAATAACATGTTACAAAACAATGAATGGGTTAACCAAGAAATCAAAGAGGGAAAACAAATACATGGAGACAAAGAAAATGAAAACAACAATGGCTCAAAATCTTTGGGATGCAGCAAGAAAGCCCTAAGGGTCAACACTGTAGCAATTTAGGCCTACCTCAAAAACAGGAAAAATCTCAAATAAACAACTAATGTAACACCAAAGGGAGCTAGAAAAACAAAGCAAAACAAAGCCAGAAGCAAAGAAATAAAGATTAGAGCAGAAATAAGTGAAATAAAAACTAAAAAACAATAGATCAATGAAACCAGGAGCTGATACTTTGAAAAGGTCAACAAAATTGATAAACCTTAATCTAAACTCATAAAAAAAGAGAGAGAGAGAGGACACAAATAAACAACATCAAAAATGAAAGAGGAGAAATAATAATCAACACCACAGAAACACAAAAGATTATAAGAGAATATTATAAAAAATCATATGCCAATAAACTAGACAACCTAGAAGAGATGCATTAATTCCTAGAAATATATAACCACCCAAAACTGAATCAGGAGAAATAGAAAATTTGAACAGGCCAATCACCAGCAATGAAATTAAATCAGTAATAAAAAAAAAAACTCCCAACAAACAAAAGTCTAGGACCAGAGAGCTTCACAGGTAAATTCCAACAAACATTTAAAGAAGAGTTAATACCTCTTCTTCTCCAGTGCCTGGGTGGCTCAGTCCATTAAGTGTCTGCCTTTGGCTCAGGTCCTGATCTCAGGGTCCTAGGATCAAGCCCAGCATCGGGCTCCCCGCTTCTCCCTTTTCTACTTGCCCTGCTTGTGCTTGCTTTCTCTCTCTCTCTCTGTGTCAAATAAATAAAATCTCAAAAAAAAAAAAAAAAACAAAACCTATTCTTCTCAAATCATTCCAAAAAATAAAAGAGAAAGGACAGCTTCCAAATTCATTCCATGAGCGCAGCATTACCCTGATAACAATATCAGATAAAGATACCTAAAAAGAAAAAAGAAAAGAAAACTACAGGTCAATACGTCTGATGAATATAGATGCAAAAATCCTTAACAAAGTATTAATAATCAAATCCAACAATCTATTAAAAAACATCACTCACCATGATCAAGTGGGATTTATTTCCAGGATTCAATATCTACAATACAATCAATGTGATACACCACATCAACAAGAGAAATATTAAAAGCCATGATCATCCCAAAAGATACAGAAAAAGCACTTGACAAAGTACAATATCCACTCATGAAAAAAACCCTCAACAATGTAGATTTAGAGGGAACAGAGCTCAACGTAATAAAGGCCATATATGAAAAGCCCAGAGCTAACATCATCCTCTGGGAAAAAACTGAGAGCCTTTCCACTAAGATCAGAAACAAGACAAGGATGTCTACTCTCACCACTTTTATTCAACACAGTATTGGAAGTCTTATCCACAGTAATCATACAGGAAGAAGAAATAAAAGGTTTCCAAATTGGTAAAGAAGTAAAACTTTCACTATTTGCAGATGACATGATACTATATACAGAAAATTCTAAACACTCCATCAAAAAAACTACTAGAACTGATAAATCAATTCAGTAAAGTTGCAGGATTCAAAATCAATATACAGAAATCCATTGCATTCAATGTACAGAAATCCACTGCAGCACAAAGAGAAATTAAAAAACAATCCCATTTACAATCACATCAAAAATAATAAGATACTTAGGAATAAAACTAAACAAGGAGGTGAAAGACCTGTACTCTGAGAACTATAAAACATTGATGAGAGAAATGAAGATGGCACAATGAAATGGAAATATATTCCATGTTCATGAATTGGAAGAACAAATATTGTTAAAATGCTATTCTGCTAGGGGCTCCTGGGTTGGCTCAGTCAGTTAAGCAACCAACTCTTCATTTTAGCTCAGGTCATGATCTCAGGGTTGGGAGATTGAGCCCAGAATCAGGGTCCACACTCAGCACAGAGTCTGCTTGGTATACTTTCCCTCTTCCTCCCCCTCTCTCTTTGCCCCTCCCCCTGCTCATGCTCTCTCTAAAATAAATGAATAATTTTTTTAAGATTTTATTTATTTATTTGACAAAGATCACAAGTAGGCAGAGAGGCAGGCAGAGAGAGAGAGGAGGAAGCAGGCTCCCTGCAGAGCAGAGAGCCTGATGCGGGGGCTCGATCCCAGGACCCTGGGATCATGACCTGAGCCAAAGGCAGAGGCTTCAATCCACTGAGCCACCCAGGCACCCCTAAATAATATATTTTTTAAAATGTCTATAATACCCAAAGGAATCTACTTAATACAATCCCTATCAAAATACCAATAGCATTTTTCACAGAACTAGAACAAGCAACCTTAAAATTTGTATGGAACCATAAAAGACCCTGAATAGCCAAAACAATCTTGAAAAAGAAACAAAGCTGGAGATACCACAATCCCAGATTTCAAGATATACTACAAAACTACAGTAATCAAAACAGTATGGTACTGGCATAAAAATATAGATATAGATCAGTGAAACAGGATAGAGAATGCAGAAATAAACCCACGATTATACGGTAAACCAATCTTCGATAAAGAAGGCAAGAATATCCAATACAAGCAAAATAATGAAACTCAACCACCTTCTCACACCATACATAAAAATAAACTTGACATGAATTAAGGAAAATAAAAAGCTTCTGCACAGTCAAGGAAATAGTCAATGAAACTAAGACAATCCAGTGAATGGAAGAAGATATCTGCAAATGATATAACCAATAAAGGGTCAGAATCCAAAATATATAAAGAACTTATACAACTCCACACCAAAAAACCCCTAAATAATCTCATTTAAAAGTGGGCAGAGGACCTGAGTAGGAATTTTTCCAAAAAATACAGAAAGATGGCAACAGAAACATAAAAAGATGTTCAAAAGCATTCATTATCAGGGAAATGCAAATCAAAACTGCAATGAGATATCACCCCACACCTCTCAGAATGGCTAGAATCAAGAAGACAAGAAACAAGCGTTGGCAAGGATGTGGAGAAAGTGGAACTCTCATACACTATTGGTAGGAGTGCAAACTGGTGCAGTCACTGTGGACAACAGTATGGAGGTTCCTCAAAAAGTTAAAAACAGAATTACTATAAGATCCAGTAATTCCACTTTTGGGTATTTATCCAAAGAATACAAAAACACTAATTGGAAAAGATTATTATATGTACTCCTATGTTGACTGCAGCAAAAACAGTAATTGGGAAAGATTATAAGTATCCCTATGTTAACTGCAGCAGTATTTACAATAACCAAGTTATGGGGTTGCCTGGGTGGCTCAGTCAGTTGAGCAGCTGCCTTCAGCTCAGATCATGATCCCAGAGTCCTGGGATCAAGCCCCATATTGGGCTACCTGCTCAGCGGAGAGCCTGCTTCTCCCTCTCCCTCTGCTTGCTGCTCTGCCTACTTGTACTAACTCTGTGTCAAATAAATAAAACCTTTAACAATAACCAAGTTATGGAAGCAACCCAAGTGTCCATCAAGAGATGAATGGATAAAGAAGGTGTAGTATAGGGACGCCTGGGTGGCTCAGTTGGTTGGGCGGCTGCCTTCGGCTCAGGTCATGATCCCAGCGTCCTGGGATCGAGTCCCACATCGGGCTCCTTGCTTGGCAGGGAGCCTTTAAAAAAAAAAAAAAAGAAGGTGTAGTATATATACACAATGAAATATTACTGAGTCATAAAAAAGAATGAAATCATGCCAGCTGCAACAACATGAGTGGATCAAGAGGATATAATGTTAGGGAAATAAGTCAGAGAAAGACAAATACCATATGATTTCACTCATATGTGGGATTTAAGAAACAAAACAAATGAACAAAGAAGAAAAGAGAAACTAAAAAGCAGACTCTTAACTATAGAGAACAAACAGATGTTTGGGGAGGGATGGGTGAAATAGATGAAGGGGATTAAGAGTACACTTATCATGATGAGCACTGTGTATTGTACACCTGAAAATAATACAATACTGTATATTAACTATATTAAATTAAAATTAAAAATCACTTAATTAACATATTTTTCAAAAAGTAAGAAAGAAGAAATGAGGAAGACTGACTTAAGGATCTGTAGATGATTGGCTAGTGATATAGACTGGCAAGATGAGATTCAAAGACAGTTTAGGAAGATGGAGGAAAAAGATCTGAAGGCAGCAATTGGTTTTTAAATGTTTTTAAATGCACCTGGGAATTGGTTTTATTCAGGTATGCTGAGGCCAAATGATTAAGAAATGATTGCCACTGAAAAGACAGTTTGTAATTTACAGTCCCCACGTGGAAAGAGGAATTCCCCACCAGGGAATTCCCCCACCAGGAATGGCCACACGGGGAAGCAATAGGGTTGATCTGGAAGAAGGAGGGAGAGCCAAGCACAACTGCAGAAGCCTTTATTATGTTTTCTGTGGAAAGGAGTGAGTGGGGCAAGGTAAACAGCTGAAGAAGCTTAATATTAGACAGTTTTGATAACTGGGGCTGGTAGTGGAGTGGGGGATGCTCTGGGCTAAGAGGATGGTCTTTAGTTGCCTAGTATTTGGCCCTGGGAAGATTAGGGCAAGGAATATTGCCTTGTGGAGTATAAGAATCAGACTGACGAGGTGGGTGTTAGAATGGATTTAGGATTACCTGGTATGTTCACACGAATTACCCAACCCTAGGAGGAGCAATCTCTGCCCAGTCAGTGAGGTCCCAGATGCCAGAGCATCAATGATACAGAAAATAAGAAAATATAGTTAAATACAGTGAATACAACAAGACACCTATCCCACCCACTTCCAACCCTGCTAGTATAAGAAATGTGAGAGAAAATAACCATTACCTGAAAAAGCTGTGGGGGAAATACAATCTTGCTCTGTGCTGTTCTATGTGTTTATACCTTACTGACAAGTTATCTTAGCATCCCCCAGTTATTGATGTTAAGTTGTAAATTTAAAGGTCATCCCTCTTAAAAAAAAAAAAAAAAAAAAGAAGACGACTATGGAATAAATAATTGAAGAGTGAAAAGAAAAAAGGTCTTTCCTCTTTTCTTTACACACACACACACACACAAACATACACACTCTGACAACTACAACAGGGTATGTCTTCTTAAGACATAAAAATCTAAAATCAGATTTTTATGATGCTAAGTTGAATTTTTGAATTTTAATCACAAAGTCATGAAGCAAAAACTATTTCCCATTGCCAATCATTTGAATCATATACGATGCTGCTATATATAAAACAATTTTTCACAGACTATATTTCCCACTCTAACTCAAGTGCATAATATCAAAGGACTCTATAGTAAGTAGCAATATAACAATATTTCAAAAAAATATTTTGATTATCTAAAGAAAAAGATGTGCAAAGAACTGAATTTCATAAGTATAACTTAAAAATTATTTTTTCAGAAGTTGCATTGAAAAAATTAACCTCAATATTTCACATTATAATCTTCTCCTTATACTTTATATAGATGAAATTTCAATGCACTCTGCTAAAAAAAAGAAAGGGTATGTCACAAGCACTTTCTCTGTGCAAGACACTACAAGAGATACCACTGAGAACGTTCACATCAATGAGATGATCTCATTTCAAGGAGCTTACATAACTGCAGACATACATGACTAACCTAATATAAAACAAAATGTGATTAAGTGCTTAAAATAGAGGCTGTGAAGTGCTATGAAGCACAAAGCCATCTACTCCAACCTCCTTGTTCTAAATATGAGAAAACTGAGGCTCACAGAAATCATAAAACAAGATAATGCACAGCCCAAAGGTAGATCTCTGCCTTGTTGCCAAATCCAGTGCCTCCTCCACTCTACCATGCTATCTCTTACTTTTTTCTTCTATTACTTTTCATGACAATAAATAAAACATTGATATGGTTTCTTATTTTCTCTGATATATAAAAATCTGACATATCCTCTGGATCTTCACCTAAGCATTCGCTCAAGAGGTGCCTGGCTGGCTCAGTACAGCATGCAATTCTTGATCTCAGGGTTGTTAGTTTGAGCCCCACATTGGGTGTAGACATTACCTGAGAATAAAATCTTTTTCTTAAGATTTTATTTATTTATTTGACAGAGAGAGATCACAAGTAGGCAGAGGCAGTCAGAGAGAGAGAGAGGGAAGCAGGCTCTCCGCTGAGCAGAGAGCCCGATGTGGGACTCGATCCCAGGACCCTGAGAACATGACCCGAGCCGAAGGCAGCGGCTTAACCCACTGAGCCACCCAGGCGCCCCTAAAATATTTTTTAAAAAGAAGAAAACAGGGGCGACTGGGTGGCTCAGTGGGTTAAAGCCTCTGCCTTGGGCTCAGGTCATGATCCCAGGGTCCTGGGATGGAGCCCCGCATAGGGCTCTCTGCTCAACGGGGAGCCTGCTTCCTCCTCTCTCTCTCTGCCGGCTTCTCTGCCTACCTGTGATCTCTGTCTGTCAAATAAATAAATAAAATCTTTAGAAAAGGAAGAAAATAAAATAAAAATAAACATACACTCAAGAAATATATCATTTCACAGAGTCTACCACAGGCCTACTACTATAAATAACACTTAATAAAATGTATTCCAGGGGCTCCTGGGTGGCTCAGTGGGTTAATCCTCTGCCTTCAGCTCAGGTCATGATCTCAGGGTCATGGGATCAAGCCCTGCATCGGGCTCTCTGCTCAGCGGGGAGCCTGTTTCCCCCCCCCCCCGCCTGCTTGTGATCTCTCTCTCTGTGTCAAATAAATAAAAAAAAATCTTTAAAAAATAAATAAATAAATAAAATGTATTCCATGTTTACTGTATGCCAAACCACGTGCTAAGTGCTTTATAAGCATCTCACATAACCCATACAATAACACCATGAGATACAATAACAGTTATTATATCCATTTTTCAGATAAGGACACTAACAGTAAGTGATGAGTCAACGTTCACACAGTTAGAAGTGGGAGGCATGGCTTGACTATAGAGCCTGGTCCTTAGAACAATGTCACTATACAACCAACTAGAAAAAAAAAAAAGTATGTATTTTAAAATTGATAGAACTCAATCATGAGCCGATGATCTATACTGGGGAATGATGATTATTTTTTAAATAGCACTTAAAAGTATCTGTTTAAATTATGTCATACTATTCTCATACACAGGGTAAGTCAAGGTTAGATAATTTTCCATTTATGCATATAGGAGTTTCATAGAAGAAACTCTGAAATAATAAAGAAGTCAGATCATTCAAGCATGTCAGAGCATAAAAAGAAGAAAAATAAACTAAATCACACAAATACACTTAAAATTTAATTACCCCAAAATAATTTTCTATATTAATGTCAGTATGATTTAGATTACAGGCAAAATGTACATCAGCAAATACCTAAAAGACTAGCATCAAAAAACACTTAGGATCCAGAATACAAAAACACAAAATTCAATTTGAAAAAGCCAGTATTGGCTTTAAAACTTAGTTCCACATTTATTTTTCATCATTAAGCACTCAAATCAAGAGGCACGAACCAGTACATACCTACCCCTTTACACAGGGCCTTGCCTATAACAGGGCACAACAAACACCTGCTGAATAGGAGTATGTGTTGGGTGGTATGACAGAAAGCCATTAAAAGAATCATTTAGGAAAATACTTGCTTCTACATATTGGAAAAAAGGAAGAAATTATGGTACGGCAGGATTTAAAAAACTGAAATGAAATACAAATAAACACTTCAAGATTTACAAACACAAAAAACTTAGTGAATTTCTATGGTGCTTATTAGGTGCCAGGCATTTTACACCTGATGAAATTCCAGGCACCGGATGATTAAGTTTGAGGCACATAGCTATGAAATGGCAGAGCAGAGAACCTGAACTCAGGCATTTTAGCCTTAGAGTCCATGTTACTTAAATGTCACCAGTCTAAAAGAGGTACAATCTTGAGAAACTACATTAGAAAATACTTCCCTTCTGGAAACATTTAAGCAAAAAGGAGTGTCAAATCATCACACAAATGTGCAGACAATAGTAAGGGATTAAAATAAAATTCTATTCAACTAGAAGGGGTATTAATTTAAACTAATTTCTTCCATTACTTCAGTGATGAAAATTCATGAATTCACAAGTTCAATGGATGCTCTATTTTCAAAAATTTTGACCATATGCAAGCCATAAGAATAATAGGTTATGATCTCATATTTTTACAAACATAACCTAAAGTTTTTCATACCAATAATAAGGAAGTCAGTAAGTTGGTATATAGCAAGGGTTCTTGCATACCAGTGATTTTTGTGTATCAACAATACAGAAGTCAGTATACAGCAATGGTTCTCAACAGAGGCTAATTCTACCCCCAAGAGGACATTTGGCAACATCTGGCGGCCATTTTGATTGTCACAATTTGCGGGTGGGGGAACTCAGGAAGAATGCTACTGGCATCTAAGGGCTAGAGGAGAGGGATGTTGCTAAACATCCTAAAATGCACAGCACAGCACAGATCCCACAACAAAGAATTATCCAATCCAAAATGTCAATAGTTCCACTGTCAAAAAACCTTGGCACAGAGTAATTCATTCAAATTACTAGAGAATACACTATTTCTCCTCTTTCAGGCTCGATCTCAAATTAGTACTTAGTCTTTCCCAATACTAAGCCCTTAATACTCTGATACTCATACTTAGCCTCTATTATTATAAAGATAATTTGGAATGTAAATGAATGGATCTTTTTAGGTTATAAAACAGATATGAAAAACAAGATGGGATCGGGAGGGAGACAAACCAAAAGAGACTCTTAATGTCATAGAACAAACTGAGGGGGGTGGGGGGAAGAGGGGTTGGGAGAGGGTGGTGGGGTTACATTATATGTTTAAATAAAGCTTAAATAAATTTTAAAAAATAAAAAATTAAAAAAAATTAAATTAAAAAAAAAAGAGCAAAACCTCTAAAACTAGTGATACACTATCTGTTAATTAATTGAATTCAAATAAATTTTTTTAAAAATGGAAAAAAAAACAGATATGAAAATACAGGAAATAAAAACATACACACATAATGTGTTGAAAAGATAAAAAGTTATATATTAGACTAAAATATGAGAGAAAAAAGATAAAGCACTTACTGTAAAAATGTTCTAAATTCTGAAGCTTCAAAGTTCTCCACAGCAATAGACTCATGATTTGTTAAATTATCAGATGTCTGTCCAACAGTATGAAAATAGAAGTCAGGAACCCTTGCTAAAAGGACTGCACTGTGTGCTTTGAACAAAGTACTACCTACAGAGAAAGTAATATCTGTATGGATTTCTTCCCTTAGGAGCCTGTAATGAATAAAAATGAACCAGAATTTAATTAGTGATACTCAGAAATATATAATATACCCATTTTTATAAAATAAATTTTCAAAATAGCACACACTAAAAATACAGAGGTAAGTCACAAAATTAAAATAGGTTAATATGAAAATGAGTTTGTTCTCAGTTCATTCCAAAGAACACTGCTTAATACTGGCTTAGAATCTAATTTTCTAAAATTTATAGTGAATGGGGCACCTGGGTGGCTCAGTGGGTTAAGCCTCCGTCTTAATCTCAGGTCATGATCTCAGGGTCTGGGGATCAAGCCCTGTATCAGGTTCTTTGCTCATCGGGGAGCCTGTTTCCCCTTCTATCTCTCTGCCTGCCTCTCTGCCTACTTGTGATCTCTGTCTGTCAAATAAATAAATAAGATCTCTAAAAAATAAAATTTATAGTGAAAACAAAGGTAACTACACTCATAAGAGTAAGGCCATTTTCTCAAAAAAATCTTTTAATTCCATCTGATCATAAAAAATTTTATTTTCTGCTTTTTAGACTGATTTTCCTTTAAAATGTACCTACTTTAGATTTATTTCAGAAAAAGAACACAAAGTAATATGGTTACTGGCTGCTAAAAAGAATAACTTTTTTAAAATCTTACTAAAAGAAGCAAAAAAGTAAAATGTCAACAACACAAGCATGCTGAATATAACAATAGACAATACAGATTAGAAACTGGTACATTTTGTTCTGACTATTGTTAAATATCAAGTCTGAAATGCAGGCTTGGCCATCAAGAATGTAACATTTAAGCCCTTTTCCAGTTTTTTCCTCACAAATAGAACAAACCATGCTATAATCTATTATTAAAATGATGGGCTCATGGGGTAACCCATTCAAAACCCTTTACTAATGCACATGGTTATGGTAAAGCCCACTGATTACATGTAAAGTGACAGAAGAATGGAAATCAGCATCATAATGCAAACTGTCATAATCTTTTGTCCCTGTGGTAACTATATATTTCCACTCTCTAAATACTAAATAATACTTCGTATCACTGTATCATTATCCTCGGCAAGATATATATTCTCAGAGGACTTCCCTATCACAGGCTATTCCTGGCAATCACACCAGTACACTATAGGAGGTAGAACTAATGGATAAAGATATCCATTATAGTGAAAGCTTAGAATGTTGCCACTGACACCCTCACTCCTCTAAGACCAAGTTCAGCTCCTTCCTCTGATCCCAACACACTTGGTGCATACCTCTATACAGCCCTTCTGTCACTGCATCATTATTTTTTTGAGTCTTTCTCCCTACTAGGCAATAAATTCCCAAAGGCAAAAACTGTATATTCAGTACACAGAGCTCAGTATCTGCTTGTTCAATTTTGTTGTATTTTACACTAAAAAAACAAATGCTTCAGAGCACAAAACTTTAAGAACCTTGGAAACAATAAGCAAACAGAAACATTTTAGTCAATATTTTAATCAATAAATTATTTTTATTAAGTAGTTTTTAAAGTTATGCAAAAATGGGGGCACCTGGGTGGCTCAGTGGGTTAAAGCCTCTGTCTTCAGCCCAGGTCATGATCTCAGTGTCCTGGGATCCAGCCCCACATGGGACTCCCTGCTCAGCAGGGAGCCTGCTTCCGCGAACCACCCCCCCCCCGCCTGCCTCTCTGTCTGTCAAATAAATAAATAATCCTAAAAAAAAATAAAGTTATGCAAAAATGTACTGGTCTCTCAAACATTAATAAAAACTCAAATTGCACAAATACTCAACTTATTCCTTCCTCCCACCTACCTTTTCTCCATCCTCCACTCTTCCCCAAGTGAATAAGAAAGCAATGCAGCTGGTAGCCATATAAACATCACTAGGGAATCTACCTTGTTCTTAATACATGCTCATGAGTATTTGCTAAATAAAAAAAAATTAATGTTTAAAAAACTGTGAACATGAAAATATAATGTCTTTCATTTTATAAAACTACTTATATCAGCTACAAGAATATCTTGTATAAGTAACAGAATTATCTGACTCAGACTGGCTTAAATGTTAAAGGGGATTTATTGGCTCATCTAATAGTAAAGTCTAGAAGAAGCTCAGGTTGAAGTAAAGGCTCAACCATGTCTAGGTCCAGCTTCTATCCCATTTCTCGGCCTACTACTGCACTAATCTAATGAATTTCGGACTGCTGATTATCACTAAAAATGTATTAAGCATATACTACGTATCAAGCACTGGGTACAGATTGATGACTAAAACATGTGCACTCAAGGATTTTACTGAATAGTATGTAAGACAGGCCTGAAAATTAAAGACTGTGAAATATTCAATAACACATATAAGTAAAATTTTTTCAGAGACAGGCATAAAAGACCTCACAGAGGACAAGAAAACCAAATGAGATTTCAAAGATCAAATAAGAGTTGGTCAGGGAAGCAAGGCAAAGTCATAAAGAGTTAGTTCCTGGTGCCACGTTTCTTGCTAAGGTATGTGTGAGTATGAAGCTACGTCAGTAGAGAGTACTGAGGGGCTAAGAAGTGACAGATGAAGCTGCTGGGATAAAGACCAATAAGAGGCAAAGAGTTTCATTCCATCTTACAGCTGAAGGCAAATCACCAAATGATTAGAAACATGGACAAATTCATCTTTCAAAACATCACCTATTAGTTGTGTAGACAAGGAATTAGTGGGAAATGAGAATGAGGATGAGAAAATTAATGCACAACACAGATGAATGATGGCTTGAGCCTGGCTTGAGCCAGGAGAGATCAATGGTGATATAGACTATGGAACAGAATTAAAATATACTTTGGTAATAAAATTGGCAGGAGGTGGTGACTGAATGTAGAAGGTGAATGGAAGGGAATAACCTCTTTTTTTTGGCTTAGACGACTGGGTGCCGATGATACCACCAATCTTTACTGTCTATCTGCTATTCCAACCTTCAATTTCAACTCCAGATATATTTCCAGTTGTCTCCTGCATATGGCTTCCTCAACATTCACCATGCTCCTCCCTTTCAAATGCCCCAAGACTTGGCGCCATCTTCTGTGTTTCCTTTCCCCTGTCCCCATCAACTGCACACGTGAATCCCTTCCACTTTTTCCATCACCACTGCCTTATGTATCCCTTGACTACTACAAAATCTCCTAGCTGGTTTCCTTGTTTCTAATTTCTCTTCCCTCAACTCAAGATCTAAATGTTAATTTTCTATTTTAAAAACACCAATGGCTCTCCACTGCCTCCACAATATATTCCAAACTCTTCACTGAAGAAAGAAGGCCTCCACGATCTAGTCTTAGTTTACCCATTCACCCTCATCTGCTATCACTTTGGTTGCAGGCCATACCCACAATCCCCTCCCCAAAAGCTACCAAATTCATTTATCATTCATATATGGCTCCTCTTTGTAGCACATGACCCTGATGCTCTTAACCACATCTGAATGAATGGAATGAGCCAAGGTTAGCCATCAGCCAATGTGGTAGTTAAACAAGTAAACTCTAGCAGAAATGGTCTATAATAAACAGGAACTGAGTGGTGACACTGTAAGAGTTTCAAAGCAAATCTAAAATAGAGTAAGAAAAAGAAATGTGTAAGGATAGAAGCAAAGATGAAGGAAATAAATTACCGGAAGATCACTTTGTATAACTACTGCAGAGAAAACTGACTAGGCTCATATTCTGGTTATAGGACCTTGGGCAAGTTATTTTAACGTTTTTGGAGTCAGAATGTCAAGGTTTTTATTTGGACTCTACCACTTCATGCCTAATGCTCAGTTTCCTTATCTGTTAAATGGAAATAATACCAAGACTTACTTCACAGGGTAGTCAACCCAGCATCTAGCTAATAGTAGAATAGCAATAAGTTTAGGTATTTTTATTACAACTGTCCTGAATAATGATCCACTTCTCAATGAGGTCTTACCGTATAATTGCTGTTATATCCCAAGCAACTTTCCAATTCTACAACAGATCTGGTTTTTTGACCACTGAAGCAGTTTCTTACTTTACTCACTTCTCCATCTATCCTATTATCTCAGGTCACCCAGGTCCTTGCTGTTTAAGAATCTAATACGACTTGCTTTCCCAAAATAAATCAAACTCTTTCAAATCTCTGTGCTTTTGTAAAAGCAATTTCCTTTGTTGAGATATCCTCTCACTTTTCCCTTCCTAATCTTTACCTAATCAATTCTGAATCAATCCTCAAGAGATCAAACACCAACCTAAAAATGTTCCCTAAACTCACCCCAGTCCCCATAACTTTTATTTGACTATTATCCCTCTTACTGGAGTGTAAGCACAACACCAAAGCTACGTCTTATTAATCTTTGATTCTTCAGGACCTAGTACAAATCTAGGTACATGGTGGGTGCCAGATACTTCATTAATATTTGCAGAATAAATCCATTATATTTGTGTTTGAAAAAGATTAATTTGGTACAAGAATTAGGGTGCTGGGTACACATATGAAGTTTTCTTATTTAAAAAAAAGAACTAGGGACGCCTGGGTGGCTCAGTTGGTTGAGCAGCTGCCTTCGGCTCAGGTCATGATCCCAGCGTCCTGGGATCGAGTCCCACATCGGGCTCCTTGCTCGGCAGGGAGCCTGCTTCTGCCTCTGCCTGCCACTCTGTCTGCCTGTGCTTGCTCTCTCTCTCTCTCAAATAAATAAATAAAATCTTAAAAAAAAAAAAAATTTTTTTTAAAGAACTTTTTTTTTTTTTTTTTTTTGCTTGTAATAGGAACCTGGGAGTTCAGGATCCTATCCTTAATCACTGCTCAGATGAGTTCACCTACTATACCTGAATTTCATTTTCTTTATATAAATCAGACAACTTATCTTCCTTAAATTCCTGACACCTTAAGACTTACAATTCAACCCAAAGAATAAAGTCACTGAAAAGAAGGCGTGCCTCATTCTTACAGATTCACCCTAGAAACAGAACAACTTCAGTTTTATTTTTCCATATTTTACATTAATCCCTCACTGGTGGAGACAAAGCTGCATCTCTGGCAGTTAAGTCCAAATTAAAGGGAATTTTTTTACTATATAGAAAGCACAGTTTATAGCTGCTGGAGCTTAAGTGTAGGGGATAGAAAGCACTTAAAAAAAAAGTAGAATGCTGCACAACTGTTGGTTATTAGTGGTAATTATGTTTACTGTATTTCAGTAGTTCTCAAAGTGTGACTCAGGCAGCTACCTTCAGCATCACCATCACCTGGGACCTTTTTAGAAATGCAAACGCTCTCTTCCTGACCAAATGAATAAGTATTATGGTCTTGGACCCAGTAAATCTAAGTTTTAACAAGCCCTCCAGGTGATTCTGATGCACACTAAAGCTCACAAAATCAGTTTTGGTGGAAATGGCAATTGGCTAGGGAATATTTCTAGGCTTTATTTTCTTTATAGACTGAGATGTCATTAACCGGATTCACCAGAGCCCGAGTTAAGCTTCAGAAAACCCCTCCATTTGCTTGTGTCCTTTTGGGAGCTGGGAGTTGCTGGGAGCTGTGGAGTGTTCTAGGTGAAGAGGGAAAACCAGTTTGCAATCAGGAAATATTTCTATGTAAACATTTCTGGTAAATTGTTTAAAGAAAATTCTGAAGAAAAGACCTCCAAGACTCCACTAATTTATTCTATTTTTTCTTTAATCTAAATAAATACTAATTTTTATACCTAATTTTATCATTTTTCTTAAACTAAGCTTCTTTTTTTCAAGTGTACTCTTCAGTACCATGAAACCTGCCTGGATCCATCCCAACCTTAGTGATGTCTTTCAAGAACTAAGCCTAGTCGTTTTCTGTCATAAACTGGGGGCTGCATGTAACTATGATACTAATTTCCGTTTTTAATCTGGTACGTGCTCTCCGAGGTGCTCGGATTGGGTGTTTTAGGGTGAGGGAACCGCTCTGTAGTGAGGAGACTGGTGGACGTCCCACAAAAGCCTGAGGCGAGGAGAAGGAGGAGCGGGGGGGATGGAGTGGCCGAGAAGGGGCCACAACTTCTGGGGCAGAGGTGGATGCCTTAAGAACTGAAGCAGCCAAAGTTCCCGCCGCCTCCTACCTGAGCAGATCCTGGCTGAGCTGCTCCGACACCACCGCCTTCAGCCGGCGCCGCTCACAGGGCCCCTTTCTTTGCAGCCCCTTACTGCAAACTCCAGGGGACCCCAGAAGTACCATGGGTGCCGCGCTACCCTCCCCACAGCCGGCCATGTCCCACAAAGGTACCACAGCACCCCGCAGGCCCAGTAAGGGATCTTAATCTCCGGCTGTGGAAGAAGGGGGCGTTGCCGACCCAACGCTCAGCTCCTACCCGAATCCGCCCCTCACAGAAAGGTTCACGCCTCCCCGGTTGCACACGGTCCCTTACAGCAGCAGGGCAGCTCAGCAGGGCGATCTGGGAGGCTCGCGCCGACACGTGACCCCGGAAGGGTGTGCGCAGGCGTAGTAGCTCTGTTTACTTAGGCCGGGAGGCACCCCGCCCCCATTGCCCCGGAGCAAACCACCTCCAGGGAATATCCAATCTCTCTGGTTATTTTTCCTGGGTCTCTTTGCATTGGGGGTGGTGCTAACCACTCAATTTAATAGTTTCATTGCGAACCAAGTTCAGATCAACCTGCGAGCCTTTCCACATTATGTGTTCCTGGGATGTCAGCACTTTTTTCTTTTCCAGGAAAAAATAGGTTTACAATATATGCTATGGTGAGTGCTGTGAAGTGTGTAAACCTGGCGATTCACAGACCTGTACCCCTGGGGCTAATAATACATTATATGGTTATAAAATAATTTATTTAAAAAAAAAGAAAACAAGTAGGTTCATAGGACCCTTTACGGTGGCGAGTCATGCTCCCTTATTTTGTTGTTTTAGGCAAGAAAAACTGGGGATGTGAGGAACAGGGGAAAGAACTTGGTAAAATCAGCAAGAGTTAGAACACTCCTGAGTCCCCTACAAAGGGTGTGTACAGAGTCTGAAAGTCCCTGGTCGCTTTCTAATCCAGGGAGTGTCTCCTATAACCTCTCTTGAACTTCAACCGAGAAATAACAGCTTTGTGACCTTGGGATAGGGATATTATCCTAGATTACAGCCCCTAAATGCAATCACAAATGTTCTTAAAAGAGAGCAGCAGAAAGAGATTATACCTAGAAGGGAAAAGGCAATGTGACCACAAGCAGAAGAATGCCGAAAGTCACCAGAAACTGAAAGAGACAAAGAATCAATCTTCCCCTAGAGCCTCCAGAGGGAGGATAGCCCTGTCCACACGTTGATTTTGGCCCATGGAAATTAGTATTGTACCTCTGGCCTCCAGAACTGGGAAGGAGTAAATTTCTGTTGTTTAAAAAAGAAAGAAAGAAAGAACTATCAGCTTGTATTCCAACGCTTTGCATACAAAGGCATAATATTTATGATGAGGAAGGGAGGAGGTAAGGCTGAGTGGGACAGAACCTTTAATTGAATGGGGAAGTGCATGGACTGGTGAGCTATCAAATTTCCAACATTTCAGCCTGAAGGAAATAGCTAGACTAGATATCATTTAAAAATCTTTTGGCATTTTTTAACTTATCTCCTCCGAAGGAAGAAAACTCAATAGTTACGTGTCGTTCAGAAGCTTCGCACAAAGTATCCTTTATGGTTGCTAGGTTTGAATCGGTTTTTAGACGAGTCAGAGGTTACATTTGGTTCTTATGTCTTCTGAGTCTCTTCTAAATACTAAGTGTTTGGAAAATAGATGGACCTTGTACCTTAAGGTTGCCCAAACAGTCGCTGTTTCTCCAAATAATGCCCCTTTCAAATATTCAGACACATCAATAATGAAAAATATAACTGGATAATTGATTCTTAATTATTCCTGTAGAAAAGAGGAGTGTCAAAAATAATAATGGCTAATATTTATTGAGTGCTCTTATTAGGTGAGAGAACTGCTCTCCTGCTTTATATGCATTAACTCAATCTTCACAACCACCATTTAGCTAGGCACTAATATGAGCCTAATCTGCAGGTGAGGAAATTGAGGTATGAGAAGATAGGTGACTTGGCAAAGGCCACACAGTCAGTATGGTGGTGGTCTAAGTATTAAAACTTAGGCTGACTAGCAACCAACTCTTCCCCTTCAAAGTCCTGCAAGAGTTCTACCATGCCCCTTTATCAGCTGAGGTAACAGGCATTTTTACCATCCACAATTGCATTTATTATTAACTCACTGGTTCAGAATGGATGACAGAATGGTTTCTGGTTCATATAATTTAATTCTCTTAAAACACCTTAGGCAACTGACTATGTGAAGTAATTAAAGAAAAAGTGCCCTAGGGGCACCTGGGCGGCTCAGTGGGTTAAAGCCTCTGCCTTCCGCTCAGGTTATGGTCTCAGGGTCCTGGGATTGAGACCCACATTGGGCTCTCTGCTTGGCAGGGAGCCTGCTTCCCTCTCTCTCTCTCTGCCTGCCTCTCTGTTTACAAAAAGAAAAAGAAAAGAAAAAAGAAAAAGTGCCCTTTTAAAAATCAAAATACTTAAAAATAAATAAATAAAAATAAAAAACAAAAATCTGGTCAATGATGTTTCACATTTAATCATTAGAGAATTTTTACCTAAGGCACTATTTTTATTTTAATTACTTCAGGCTGTGGAGTCAGTTATACCTTAATGTGAGTGAAGTGATCAGATTTTTTTCCTGGAAGACACTTAGGAAAAAAAGAGAATCCTAAGGAACTAACAATGGGAACTTTGAAGGTAGATACAGCTAACTATGATTCTCATGTGTGAAAATCAATTTAGGAAGGCAAAAAAAACAAACAAAAACAGAAAAAATAACCCTCTTCTAAGAACAACCATTTCATGAAAGAAAAGTGACTTTTTGGATGCATTATTTTTTCCTTCTTCAAAAATGTTTTCATTTGGGGCGCCTGGGTGGCTCGTGGATTAAGCCTCTGCCTTCGGCTCAGGTCATGATCTCAGGGTCCTGGGATCGAGTACCACATCGGGCTCTCTGCTTGGCAGGGAGCCTGCTTCCTCCTCTCTCTCTCTCTGCCTGCCTCTCTACTTGTGATCTCTCTCTGTCAAATAAATAAATAAAATCTAAAAAAAAAAAAAGTTTTCATTTGAGGGGCACCTGGGTGGCTCAGCGAGTTAATCCTCTGCCTTCAGCTCAGGTCATGGTCTTAGGGTCCTGGGATTAAGCCCCACATCGGGCTCTCTGCTCAGCGGGGAGCCTGCTTCCCCCTCTCTCTCTCTGCCTGCCTCTCTGCCTACTTGTGATCTCTCTCTCTCTCTGTCAAATAAATAAATAAAATCTTTTTTAAAAATGTTTTCATTTGAAACATTTCAAATATACAAAGTAGTAAAGAGAGAGCTACAATGAACCCCAATATACCCATTATCAAAATGGGCATATGTGCCTTATCGAGTCTTCTCTTCTTTTGGTCCTTTCTTGTGTTTTCTTCTTTCCTTCTAAAAATTTTGAAAGTAAAACTACAGACATTATTTAATTTTATTCCTACATACTTCAGTATGCATCTCTAAAAAAAAATTGGATTATTTCTAACTTCTAACATTATTCCTTACAAATTAACTTAACAAATTAACAAATTAACAATTTAATAAATTACATAATTCCTTACAAATTAAATAATTCTATTGTAACCCATTGTAAAATTTTCCCAACTGTCCTAAAAATATCCTTTATAGTTGGTTTGTTTGAATCCATTTTCAAATGATTCAGAGTCTCCTCAGAGACTCTGAGAGATTAAGTCTCCTGAGTCTCTTCTAATCTACAGCAGTTCCCTCTCCCATTTTTATCTTCATACCATTGATGTAGCAGAAGCCTGGCCAGCTAAGCTGTAGAATATCCCACATTTTAAATTTTACTGTTTGTGTCCTTGTAGTATCACTTACTATGTTCATTTATACCATACATTTCCTGCAAATGTTAGTTTCAGAGGCTTGATTAGATTCAGGTTCAATTCTTTAACAAAAAAATATTTAATAGGTGGAATATTAGGTAGAATATTAGTTTTCTATTGTTGCTTTAACACATTACCACAAATTTAGTGGCTCAAAAACAACAAATTTTTTCCCTTCAGTTTTGTAGATTAGAACCCCCATATGGATCTGACTGGGCTAAGATCAAGGTTTGGGCAGGACTGCATTCCCTTATGTAGTCTCTAAGGGAGCATTTCCTTGTTTTATGCAGATTCTAGAGGCTACCCATATTCCTTGGCTCTTGAATTCCTTTCTGCCATCTTCCAAGACAGCAAGTTGAGTCCTTCTTACATTGCATCATTCTGACCTCTTCTTCTGCCTGTCTTTGCTCTTTTTTTTTTTTTTAAGATTTTATTTATTTATTTGTCAGAGAGAGAGGGAGAGAGAGCGATCAAGCACAGGCAGACAGAGTGGCAGGCAGAGGCAGAGGGAGAAGCAGGATCCCTGCCGAGCAAGGAGCCCGATATGGGACTTGATCCCAGGACGCTGGGATCATGACCTGAGCCGAAGGCAGCTGCTTAACCCACTGAGCCACCCAGGCGTCCCCTGTCTTTGCTCTTTTAAGGACTCCTGTGGTTACATTCTGTACAATTGGATAATCCAGGATAATCTCCCTGTTTTAATGTCAGCCAATTAGCAAATTTATTTCTATTTTCAACCTTAATTCCCCTTTGCCATGTAACCTAACATATTCCCAAATTCTGGGATTAGGATATGGACATCTTTTGGGAGGATGGGCACAGGCATTATCCTGCTTACCACAAGTAGTAATTCATTTTGTATCATATCAGGAAGCACATAATGTTTAGTTATCCTCCTTTCAATGTTGCTAAAATGTATCATACATTTTCATCTAATAGTTTTATCCATTGATAATTCTTGCTTGGACCAACTAGGGATTGCAAAATGATTTTATAATTGCATCATTCATTTGCTGGAAATTTGCTGGAAATGTTCCTTAAAGAAGAACCATCCTTCATCAGTTAGAAATACTGGATATCCAGAAAGACATTTCACACTGCAAAGGCAGGATAAATACGTACTTCTCTTATTTAAATTATCATTTTTCCAAGTAAGGAGTTGGTAACCTCATTAATTCCAATGTGTTCAATTTATCATTTTTGTTATCTTCATGAACTCATTTTTATTTTTTTTAATTTTTAAATTTGATTTTTATTTATGCAAAGACAATTGCATTTATTCTTTTAGATGCTCAAATTGCCTTATCTGGCCAATGGGAGTTCCTTTGTATTGGCTCCTGTGTCCCTTTGACACGTTTTGTTTTGGTTTGGTTTGTTTTTTTTTTGACACGTTCTTTAATCTGTGGTAGCTTCCTTGCTTTCTGGCACAACCAGATACTAGATACCTTGTTTAATCTCCACCCCAGCTATTCCCCCAAATAGGTACAGTTCCTTTTAGTATGTACTGATAGATAGAGCTCACAATCTGGGTGTTAACTGTGCTCACTAATATTGAGCTGGGTTGTTTCTTTCTTTCTTTTTTTTTTGTTAACATATAATGTATTAGCCCCAGTGGTAGAGGTCTGTGAATCGCCAGGTTCACACACTTCACAGCACTCACCATAACACATACCTCCGCCAGTGTCCATAACCCCACCACCCTCTCCCTACCCTCTCCCCCGCAGCAACCCTCAGTTTGTCTTATGAGATTAAGAGTCTTTTATGGTTTGTCTCCCTCCCAATCCCATCTTGTTTCATTTATTCTTTTCCTACCCCCAAATCCCCCACGTTGCATCTCCACTTCCTCATATCAGGGAGATCATATGATAGTTGTCTTTCTCCGATTGACTTATTTCACTAAGCATAATGGGCTGGGTTGTTTCTAAGCAATACATGTTTTTATAAGAAAAAAAAAGTTGCTGAATTTATACTATATCTGATTCAAATTTAATATTATGAGATTTTTAGATTCTTTGTTTTTAAACTCTGTTCTTTTTTTCTTGTACTGAAAAACTCTTGGTTCCTAACAACAATAACAGAATTACTTACCTATACATTCTTATAGAAGTTATTAGAGTTTCATAGTAATAGGAATATTACAACTAACAATTAGATTATATTTAGTTTAAGGTTTTGTTAATTAATATCATGGAAATATCAAGTTGGGGGAAGGGTGGACCTAGGTGACTCAGTCAATTAAGCATCTGCCTTTGGCTTAGGTCATGATCCCACGGTCCTGGGATTGAGCCCCACATCAGTCTCCTTGCACAGTGGGGAAACTGCTTCTCCCTCTCTCTGCTTCTCCCTCTCCTTATGGCTGCCACTCCCCCTGCTTGTGCTCTCTCTCTCTGTTAAATAAATAAAAACAAAATTAAAAAAAAAGAAATATCAAGTTGGGTGGATACAATAGAATGACTATTTGTGTCCTCCCAAAATTCATATGTGGGAATCTAATACCTAGAGTGATGGAATATGGAGGTGGGGCCTTTGGGAGGTGACCAGGTCATGAGGATGGAACCCCCATGAATGGGTTAGTTCCCTTATGAAAGAGACCCCAGAGAATTTCCTTGTCTCTTCCACCATGAGAAGATATAGTAAGAAGACAGCTATTTACATAGCAGGAAGCAAGCTCTTATGAGACACCAAATTTGCTAGTGCATTGATCTTAGACTTCCCAGCTTCCAGAACTATAAGAAATAAATGTTGGTTGTTTAAGCCACCCAATCCATAGTACTTTTGCTTAGTTCAGCAGCCTGAACTAAGACAGTGAGGATTATAAAATGTCACTTACCCATCTCCTTCTTCAGGTAAGAAATGCATGGAAATGATCTCAGAACAATATTTAATTTTTTTCTGTCATTTTCCTTAAGCTTTCCTCCTCTGCTCACCTCCCCCTCACCTCTTCTTCCTTTCTTCTCAGAATACCAGGAAGCTAACTAATGAAATCTAAGCTTTAGGGACCCCCCTCACACCTTTTTGTACTTTTAGGGGTATGTTTTTGTAAATTTTGCAAAGGTAGGAAGTTTTACCACATTTGATCAAGACTTTCTTCTTAATCAAATGTCCCCTCATAAATGGTGGCACTGAGTGCCTATAGGCAATTTTTGGGATATGACCACAATGAAACTAAGTTGAGGATATAGTAGTTTGAGTTAGCAAGGCATATTTATTGGTTCGCAATCATTTCCACATCTACATAAGTTATTGCTTCCTATTCTGGTGCAGGAATGGCTTCCAGGAATACTTAGCTGATTCATCTTGCAGAGTGACATGAAGAGATAAAGAAGATATGGTGTGTGTATATATATATATGTATATATGCATATGTATGCTTATATACATATATATAATCTTTATTATTTCTCTTCTTCTGCTGACTTGAGACTTGGTGTGTTGTGCTTTTTATAGCTCCTTAGATGTGATTACGTTGTTTATTTGGCATTTTTCTTGGTTCTTGAGGTAGGCCTGTATTGCTATAAACTTCCCTTTTAAGACTGCTACTGCTGGGGTGCCTGGGTGGCTCAGTGGGTTAAAGCCTCTGCCTTTGGCTCGGGTCGTGGTCCCGGGGGTCCTGGGATGGAGCCCTGCTTTGGGCTCTCTGCTCGGCGGGGAGCCTGCTTCTTCCTCTCTCTCTCTCTCTGCCTGCCTCTCTGCCTACTTGTGATGTCTGTCAAATAAATAAATAAATAAATAAATAAATCTTTAAAAAAAAAAACAAAAAACTGCTACTGCTGCATCCCAGAGGTTTTGGACAATTGTGTCTTCATTTTCATTTGTTTCCTTTTTTTTTTTTTTAATTTCTTCTTTGATTTCCTGGTTGACCCATTCATTCTTTAGTAGCATATTGTTTGACTTCCATATATTTGTGGTCTTTCCAAATTTTTTCTTGTGGTTGACTTCAAGTTTCATAGTGTTGTGGTTGGAAAATATACATGGTATGATCTCAATCTTTCTGTACTGGTTGAAGCCTGATTTGTGACCCAGTAAGTGATCTAGTCTGGAGAATGTCACATGTGTACTTGAAAAGAAAGAGTATGCTATTGCTTTAGAATGAAATGTTCTAAATATATCTGTTAAGTCCTTCTGGTCCATTGTGTCATCAATGTCTTGCTTCCTTGTTGATTTTCTGCTTAAATGATGCATCCATTGGTGTAAATGAGGTCTTAAAGTCCCCTACTATTATTGTATTATTATGAATGAGTTCCTTTATGTGTGTTATTAATTGTTTTATATATTTGGGCACTCCCAAGTTGGGGGCATAAATATTTATAATTGTCAGATCTTCTTGTTGGATACACCCCTTTATTATGATGTAGTGCTCTTCGTTTCTCGTTACAGTTTTTGGTTTAAAATCTAGCTTGCCTGATATAAGTATTGCTATTCCAGCTTTCTTTTGACATGAATTTGCATGATAAATTTTTCTCTGACTCCTTACTTCCAATCTGAAGGTGTCTTTAGGCCTAAAATGAGTCTCTTATAGGCAGCATATAGATGGATCTTGTTTTTTTATACATTCTGACACTCTTTCTTTTGATTGGAGCATATAGTCCATTTACATTCAGAGTAATTACTAATAGATATGTATTTAGTTCCATTTTATTACTTGTTTTGTCATTGTTTCTGGAGATTTTCTGTGTTCCTTTCTAGTCTTTGTTGCTTTTGGTCTTTCTTTCCCACTCAAAGAGTCCTTTTCAATATTTCTTACAAGGTTGGCTTCATGGTCATGAACTCCTTTAGTTTTTGTTTGTCTAGGAAACTCTTTATCTCCCCTTCTATTCTGAATGACGGCCTTGCTGGATAGGGCATTCTTGGCTGCAGATTTTTTCCATTCAGCATGTGGAATATATCATGGCACTTGCTGCTTGTCAGGTTTCTGTGTAGATATCTGCAGTTAGCCTTATGAGTTTTCCATGCAATTTAGGTACTTCTTTTGTCTTGCTGCTTTTAGGATTTTTTTCTTTATCACTATATTTTGCAAGTTTAACTATAATATGTCTTGGTATTGGCCTGCTTTCATTGATTTTGATTGGGAGTTCTCTGTGCTTCCTGGATTTGGATGTCTGTTTCCTTCCCCAGATTAGGGAAGTTTTTAGCTATAATTTCCTCAAATAAATCTTCTGCCCCCATTTTTTCTCTTCTTCTAGGACTCCAATGATACAAATGTTACTATGTTTGATGGAGTCACAGTCTATTCTCATCATCCATAGTTCTTCTTTCTCTCTTCAGCTCTTTTCTTCTTTTTAAAGCTTCATTACTTTTCATTATTCTATCCTCTATATCACTTATTCAATCCTCTGCTTCTTCAATCCTTGTAGTCATTACATTCAGATGGTTTCAAATCTCAGTTACTATGTATTTTCATTTCTGATTGGTTTTTTTTTTAACTCTTTTATCTCTGTGGTAAGAGTCTCCCTGATGTTGTCCATGCTTTTCTCAAACCCAGTGAGCATTCTTATGATTACTGCTTTAAATTACTTACATCTGTTTTGATTAGATCTCTGGCCATGACCTTTTCTTGTTCTTTCTTTTGGGATGGAGTCCTCCATCTTGGCATTTTGTGTTGGTCTCTGTCTTCTTCTCTGTGTCAGAAAAGCCTGTTATGTTTCCTGCTCTGAAGAGTAATGGTTTTATGAAGAAAAGGTCATATAGTGTCCAGGCCCTGGTTCTTCAGCGAGGGTCTCTGGTGTGTGCCTGGAGCACCCTGCTGCTTTATTTTGGCTATTTATCCCTCAGGTCAATCATCTACAGAGGTTCTTCTTGCCTGCAGTAGACAGTGTTTGGACTTCAGCCAGAGTGTGGTGAGTTTTAGCTAAGCATGCTTTGGTCTACTTGTTAAATAAGACCTGATGTGGAACTGAAGCCTTGCAGAATTCTATGGTCAGTAGATACTTTGTGTGCAAGGGTTTGTGTTGGTCTTTTGGGAAGAGGCCTGCTACACTGGTCCTTAGGCACACTTGCCCAAGAAAACCAGCAACAGCAGAGCACAAGGGATGAGACTTGGTGTAAGTAGGTTAGGCAGCCAGTGTTGGTGCTGTGCAATTTACTGAAGGAGGAAAATGACGCCAGCCTGCTCCTTTATCCCTGGGGCGGTGTCTCTGAGCTTGCTACTCTTGGTGAAGCACTCCCAGAAGAGTGAATAATTTCTCCTCACATGTCTCAGGTGTTTTTCAGATTGCTATTTTCATGCAATCTGTCTCTAGGTTGCTTGCCTGCCTGAAGCAGTGCAATGCCCTTGGGGCTTTATACCCAGCCAATCCTGTTGACTTTTAAAACTCCAAACTTTAGGGACATGCTGTGGCAGGGCCTGAACTGGTCTTCTTGGGGAGGATTTTGTAGCACTGGGATGGATACAAGTTTGACCAAGAAAGGCAGTCATGCCAGAACACAGGAGCATACGATTTGGAGCAAAGCAGGCTAAACAGCCAGTGTCTGGTTAGGTGCCCTCAGCAGGTGTCTCTGTGCCTATGCTGAGGGACAGAGGAGAGAAACGGCACCTGTTGACTCTTTTGTCCCAAGAAAGATGACTCTGTGAATGCCACCTTTCACAGATATGCTCCAAGAAGAGCAAATAGTCCCGTTCCCCCACCCCCCTGCCCCCAGCCATGCTCCTTAGGTGATATTCAGATTCTGTTGTCTGCCCTGGGGTGGCTTGCCTGCCTTCTTTCCAGGAGTAGGGCAGTGCTTTTAAGACTATCACAGCCAAGCCTGCCAACCTCTAAAACTCCATTCTTTGAGCCCCACTTGTTGTAAAAACTCACAAAAATCAGTCCCTCTCATTTCCCAGCCAGTGGCTTTGGGGAAGTGTTCTCTTGTGCATTTCCTCATGTGCTCCATTCTCTCTGTGACCACAACTCCCTCCCCTCCACGGCACCCACTATCCGTTTCTCCCCCAGAATGCATCACCTCAGAGGTGATTTGCTTAAAGGAAGTGGAGTGTGGGGCTGTAACGCAGATGAAGACCTTATCTAAGCTTCCCTTTTCCCCTTTCACTTTAACCAGGAATGCTGCTAAACAGAACGTTGCCTGAAACAAGAATTTGAGGGGTGGTTGCACCAGTTTCTTCCCCCGAACTCTTCACGGGGTTGACTGGTAAAGCAGAACCGCCCCAGACCAGCAGAACTGGTCAAGTGAGGACACCGGCCGGAAGACGATGACGAAGAAGGCGATGCAGCACTCCCAGACTGGCACCAGCACAGTTGTGGCAAGGATGATGTAGCCTGCACCACGGGCTGACACACCTCGGCTGCATGGAGAGGTTGGCCACTGAGGGCTGTGCGATCTGATTATCCCGTGGTGGAAGGCGGACTCTCACACCTCCATCTCCAAGTCAAAGGATGGCTGAGCCATGAGGCCAACTTCTGAGCAGTTTCAGGATGCCAATAGACTAGATCTGAGGGCAGCCCCCAAAGCAAACCCCTTCCCCATATTCAAGTGCCCTTTCTAGTCACACATAATTAGAACTCTGAGATACAGTGTGGGTTAATAAGAAATGAGGGTGTATTACCCTTGATGATTTCTTAAAATCGGAAAAATTAAAAATGATAAATGGTGTAATAGAATTAGAATCATATCAACAGTACAATCTTTTTTGCTTTTTCTAAATGTCTTCCTTTTAACATATAGGCTTAATTATTTTCACATGGTTTCTTACATTTATATTAAGGATATATTATATGCCTACTAGGGATATAGTAATTTAAATAGATGAATATTTAATTATAACTTTTTAATTTAAATGCCGTTACCAATAAAGTTTACTTACTGTGAGATGTTTTGGGAGTTGGTAAGTCAAATTCATTTACTCTCCCTAAAAATTGATCTCTACAGAGACCATGATATCTCTTTATGCTAAGAGGTTTAACTGATGGCACCCATGAGCCTTTATATCTGTTACAAGCCCTCTTCCACATGCATAGCAAATTAGAATACATCCATTATCATGGGCTGGAATTAGCCATAGCACATTTGATTCATATTATTAACATGAGTCCACATGAACCAGTCAGCATTCCAAACTGATATAAGTAACAACAACAAACCTTAAAATCACCTTAGTCAGTAACAGGTTTTCAGTAAAGCAAGTCAGGATTATTTTACTGGGTCAACATAAACAGTCAAAGTCCTATTCCTCCCTTTCTTGCTGCCCTTCAGAAATGATCAAGAGGGAAGCATAATCAAAGTCACTGTGAACCAGGCTCTCTTCTATACCTTGTAACATTTGCAACTCTGACAATTCTAATTTGCTAATTACTGATTTAAATTCCTTTCCCCAGAATTAAAAGTCAAATTATAGGTTTCTGAGAGATGTTTCTATTTATTGGAGCACATCAGGTTACCAGTAAAACAAAACAGTGTAGATACAGAGCCTGTTATCTTACTGGAAAGATTAGAGGCTTTAGATGGATTTAGGTCAGATTCTGCTTCTAACAATTATACCATGGGCATTGGCCAACCTTATCTTCACATCTGTAAACTGGTAATACCCTCTATCTTGTAATGTTATTACGAAGCACAAGCAAAAATGTATATAGAAAGTTGGGTTTTTATTAATAAATAAAAGTTGCTTAAAAAATAAATAAATAAATAAATAAATAAATAAATAAAAGTTGCTTAAGATACAATAATGATAATTCTTAAGGACATTCCACTTTCTTCTGTCACTATCAGAACTACACTTAGTGAGGGAGACATTTTTTTCACCAACTTAGTCTTAGTTGGGAACATAGCGGTAGCCTCTAAGGAGCCATGATTTGGCAATGTTACTGGTTGTCTCCCATGCCAAATGAGACCAACCCAAGTGAATGAGTAGTATTATCTTGAGCTTGTATCATTCTCTCTTCTGTAAGTCTTCCCACTCCTATTTGTAATGTTCATTACTACTCTTGAATCCTTGTTTAACTTAACTACATTCTCTGTTTACTTCTTTTTTTTTTTAAGATTTTATTTATTTGTTTGAGAGAGAGAGACAGAGATAGTGAGTGAGAGAGAGAGAGAGCATGAGTGGGGAGGAGGGTGAGAAGCAGGGAGCCCAGTGCAAGGGTAAATGCTAGGACTCTGGGATCATGACCTGAGTAGAAGGCAGACGCTTAACTGACTGAGCCACCCAGGTGCCCCTGTGTATACTTCTTAAGGAAAGTTCCATATTAGCATGTCATCTTTCCTTTATATTTGCCTAGTAGTGTGTCAAATATTTATTTATTCATTAAACAGATAAGTGAGTGCCTACAATGGAGCCAGGCCCTTATTCTAGATGTTGGATATGTGTCAGTTAATAAAACAGTAAAAAATTTATGCTTTGTGGAGTTTAGATTCTACTGCACATAGGAAGTACAGAATTCAATTCTGGTTGCATTATTGGGACAAAAAGATATTTTGATCTTTCATCTAAATCTCTTGCCAGTTTAGCTGGAAAATTAAGGTAAGTAATTTGATGGATGTGCTTTCCTACTTTGCAGTATTAAATACACACACACACACACACACACACACACGCACACACGTATACATGAGAATCTCTACATTATCTCTTGTTAATCTTTCCAGTATAAATAGCATTAATGGCTTGTTTTAAGAATGCATATTCTTCTAATCATCTTTGCCTTCAAATTCATAAGCATATTATAAATCCAAGAGATTTGACAACAGAATCTTTTAATGGTTGGAAAATAGTAAAAAGAAGTTTTGAACAATAAAATGAAAATTTATACCATTGCAAGTTTGCCTTTTTAGACATGGCACAGCTAATCTTTAATAGACATTTGTAAAAAGCACCAGATGTTAACAGGGTAAAGAATGCAAGAAATAAAACCTGAGCCCCTTGCCCCAACTTCCTTTTTGTACCAATGTACACATTTTAAGGCAGATGCTTTCCTGTGCGAAATTTAACAGAAGAAAATCAACGTCATGTTACAAGTCCACACATTCTCAAATTTTTTTCAATATCATTTGTTGGGATATTTATGATAAAGCATATTAAAACATTTTTTCCTAATGAAGCTTAAAGAGGTTGATGAACAATTATTAAAAATTATTTAGAGATTTCATTATAGACCCCTCATAGAAGATATAGAAAAGTCAATCTTTTTTTCTTGTTTCTTCTTTCAGAAATGTCCATATCAGTTTGTTTACTATGTCAGGTTGTTCTTGCTGAAGCCAATGACTGACTTCTGACAATATAGTTAGCCTGAAATAATTTTTAACATAAATCTTTGTGACTTCAGCCATCTCAACCTCCATAAATGCGTCTTTCTCTCCCCACAGTAGTAGTGTTGGAATGGTCACCATGTGATGTTTGAGAGGCAGGCAGCTATGAAAACAAAACATGTGGATTTGAGACTCATTGTAAAAGTTAAAGTAACATTTTCCCGTAATGTTCCTTTAAGCTATATAGTCTCAAAGGAGGCTATATCACCACCAATAGGGTGAAAATTGATTATTGGGAGAATGAAAAAAATTTTATGTATAAATCATGAATATACACATAGTACATAAACAGATATTAAAATTTCATGGGGGGGATCAGGAAAAAAATGTCTAAAAAGGCTCCTTAAGGAGGTGATGATGAAAAAAATGGTTGAGAAATACTGTATTAGTCAATCAATCTATATAATAAAAAATTTAAAAGGCTATTTAAGAAAGGGCTCAATAAAATTTTTAATTGGATGAGTGCAGCAAAATTTATAATGAAGGTTATAAATTAAATATGAAATTCATCACTATGAAGAATAATTTGCTTTAAAAGGATACCAGATTTTCTGAATTGTGTGATGAAAGAGTTTTAAATGGTGTTATTTTAAATATATTTTAAATTGTTTGTTAGATAACATAACATTTTATGTGAAATTCGAACTGAAAATTCAGAAAATATATACAGCCTGAACTTTACCATTAAATGACACTATATTTATTTTGCAAGAAGATTATTTTTAAACAATGATTTTTTGTGTATTTTCTTAAATAAAGTATAAAGAATAAAACCATGCATAATTCCATCATTAAAAGATAAACTTTTGGTTATTTTCTATGCATATAGTTAAATAATATAGAAAATATGTATTTATAAATATATTAAATATAAAATATTAAATATAAAGATATATTTATATACAAACATAAATAATATTATAATTTACATTTGTATATAAATATAATATATGCAAATAAATAAAACATGTAAATAAAATATGCAAATAAATGTGAATAAATATGTAAAATATATGTAAATTAACATATTTAGTTATACTATACTTATAATGTATTTATGATATATTTATATTAAATATATTTACATATGAATGTATTTATATTTACATATATAAATTATATAAATATGTAATATTGTGATGTTACATATTTATATAATAATTATATAATTTATTAATAAATAATAAATATATTATATTAAATGCAAAGTAATACATTTATAATATATTTATATTATATACTTATGTACTTATATATTATATATTTATTTATATATTATATATGAATATAAATATCAGTATATATTTATATACTAATAACATAATATAAATATATACTTAATATATAATAATGTATAAATATAAATAATAAAATATATAAATATATATAAAGTTCAATAAATATACACAATTTATATACAATATCCATACTCACATTTCATGTTGAATTATAACTTGAGTATTTTCTCATTTTATAATGTTTTTCAAAAGTAATTGTAAGAGATAGTATTTTGTGGTGTGATGACCCATAAATGACTATTGTCCTATAACTGAATGTTTAGATGATATCATCAGTTAAAACAAGGGGATGTTTTCAGTGATGCTATAATGAGCATTTTGTGCCTAAATCGTTTTTGGCATTTCAGATCATTTCTTTCAGCTAGAGCCGTAGAAGTGGAATCCCTGAGCTAAAGAAAATAAATATTTTTAAAGCTTTTAACGCCCACTGCTACACTATTTTTCAGAAAGGTGGGATGGATTAGTTACATTCTTGTTGACTAACTATGAGAGTGAACACGTCACTGGACACTCTCCAGCACGGACTTCCATTTTTGTTAGTTATCAAAAATAATGACTTGTGGCTATTTGGGTTTGATAGGATGCTGCTAGAACATATGTTTACTAAGGACCTAACTTTTGACTCCCTTTCAAGTGGCCATCATTTGGTTATAATGTTCTTAAAAATTAAGTTCTTTGTGAATGAATAAACGAATAGAAAAATAAACTTTATACTTAATTTTGATACATGGATTGCTATACAAACTTGCAAGTCACTCAAATTCTAGAGGTCATAAAATATTCAAAAGTAAAACATTTTCTAACAGTTACCCACATATTTAACAATATGTGAGCCTGTAATAATTGAATTGGTAAGGTAAAAAGAGTTTTAAAAGACAACTAGTCAAAAAACAGAGAAAAATATAAATTCTTCACTCATATGTGGAACTTAAAAAACAAAACAGATGAACAAAGAAAAAAAAAGGGACAAACAAAAAACCCGGACTCTTAACTATAGAGAACAAACTAGTAGTTGCCAGAAGAGAAGTGGGTCAAGGAAATGGGTGAAATAGGTGAAGGGGATTAAGGTACACTTGTGATGAGCACTGAGTAATGTATAGAATTGTTGAATCACTATATTGTATACCTGAAACTAAAATAACACTGTATGATAATTATAGTTGAATTAACACAATTAGAAAAATAATTTTTTAATTAAAAAAAGAAAAAAGCAAGAAAAATATAAATTCTTCACCAGATCAAATTGGAGATAAAAGGGAGAAGTTTCCAGAAAATGAAAAGAAGAGCATATTCTCTGGTCCTGGGGTTTTAAATGGCTGAACTTCACATGAAATATATTACATATGTTTATTTTTTTAAAGATGCATTTATCTAGTTTAGAGAGAGAGCGTGCATGAGTGGGGGGAGGGGCAAAGGGAGAGAAAGATTCTCAAGCCGATTCTCCACTGAGCACAGAGCTGGATGTGGGACTCAGTACTATAATCCTGAGATCATGACCTGAACCAAAATCAAGACTCAGATGCTTAACTGACTGAGCCACCCAGGTGCCCCTGAAATATGTTACATATAAAAGAAAGTATCCACCAGGGGCGCCTGGGTGGCTCAGTCATTAAGCGTCTGCCTTTGTCTCAGGTTGGGATCCCAGAATCCTGGGATGGAGCCCCACATCCTGCTCAGCGGGAAGTCTGCTTCTCCCCTCTCTCACTCCCCCTGCTTGTGTTCCCTCTCTTGCTGTGTCTCTCTCTGTCAAATAAATAAATAAAATAATAAAAAAGGGAAAGTATCCACCAAAAAATTGCTAGAACTAATACATGAATTCAACAAAGTCACAGGATAGATCAATGGACAGAAATTTGTTGCATTTCTATGCATCAATAATAAAGCAGCAGAAAAATAAATCAAAGAATCAATCTCATTTACAATTGCACCCATACCAATAAGATACCTAGGAATAAACCTAACGAAAGAGGTAAATGATCTGCACTCTGAAGACTACAGAATACTGATGAGAGAAATTTAAGAGGACACAGCAAAATGGAAAAATAGTACACACTCATGGACTGGAAGAACAAACATTGCTAAAATGTCCATATTACCCAAAGCAACCTACATATTTAATGCAATTGCTATCAAAATATCACCAGCATTTTTCACAAAGCTAGAACAAACAATCCTAAGATTTGTATGGAACCACAAAAGACCCTAAATAGTCAAAGCAATTCTGAAAAAGGAAAGGAAAGCTGGAGGCATCATAATTCCAGATTTCAAGCTATATTACAAAGCTATAAGAATCAAGACACTATGGTACTGGCACAAAAACAGACACATAGATCAATGGAACACAATAGAGAACCCAGAAATGGACCCACAGCAATATGGTCAACTAATATTCAACAAAGCAGGAAAGAATATTCAATGAAAAAAAATAAAGTCTCTTCAACAAGTGATATTGGGAAAACTGGACAGTAACATGCAGAAGAATGAAACTGGACCATTTTCTAAGACCATTCACAAAAATAAATTCAAAATGGATGAAAGACATAAATCTGAGACAGGAAACAATCAAAATCCTAGAGGAGAACACAGGCAGCAAAACCTCTTTGACCTCAGCCATAGCAACTTCTTACTAGATACATCTCTGGAGGCAAGGAAAACAAAAGCAAAAATGAACTATTGGGACTTCATCAAGATAAAAAGCTTCTGCACAGCAAAGGAAACAGTCAACAAAATAAAAGGCAGCCTACAGAATGGGAGAAGATATTTGCAAATAACTTAACAGATAAAGGGCTAGTACCCAAAATCTGTAGAGAACTTATCAAACTCAACACTCAAAAAATAAACAATCCAGAGAAGAAATGGGCAGAAGATATGAACAGATACTTTTCCAAAGAAGACATACAAATGGCTAACAGACACATGAAAATATGCTCAACATCACTCATCTCAGGGAAATACAAATCAAAACCAGGATGAGATATCACCTCACATCTGTCAGAATCACTAAAATTAACAACACAGGAAACAACAGGTGTTAGGATGTGGAGAAAGGGGAACTCTCTTATACTGTTGATGGGAATGCAAATTGGCGTAGCCACTCTGGAAAATAGTATGGGGATTCCTCAAAAAGGTAAAAATGGAACTACCCTATGACCCAGCAATTGCACTACTAGCTATTTACCCAAAAAAATAAAAAATACTGATTCAAAGGGGCACATGCACCCTGATGTTTATGGCAGCATTGTCAATAATAGCCAAATTATGTAAACAGCCCAAATGCCCATCAACTGAGGGATAGATAAAGAAGATATGGTATATATACATATATATGTATATATATACTTATATATATAACCATATATACCACTATATATAAAATATATATTTATATATAATATATACTAAAATATTATAATACATTATAAAATAAAATATAATAAAATATTACTCAGCCATCAAAAAGAATGAAATCTTGCCATTTGCTATGACCTGGATGGAACTAGAGTATGTTATGGTAAGAGAATTAAGTCAGTTAGAGGAAGGCAAATACCATATGATTTCACTCATGTAGAATTTAATAAACAGAAGAACATACGGGAAGGAAAAAATGATAGAGAACAAACTGAAGGTTAATGGATGGAATTGGGTGGGGGGGTGGGTTAAATGGGTGATGGGCATTAAGGAGGGCACTTGTGATGAGCACTGGGGTGTTGTATGTAAGTGAATTCTACTCCTGAAACCAATTTTACCATATGTTAACTAAGTAGAATTTAAATAAAAACTTGAAAAGAAAAAATAATAAAAAAGTATGTGCAGCATTGTGGCTATAGTATACTGTATTGCATATTTAAAAGATGTATACTATGTATAGGGGCAATGTTAATTAAGACTTGTGGTGATCATTTCACAATATATACAGATATTGAATCATGACATTGTACACCTGAAACCATTGTAATGTTTTAAGTCAATCATACCTCAATATAAAAAAATAAGCAAATAAACAAGCAAATAAATAGTAAAACATTATTTTAGGAGCGTATGTTAAGCTGAAGAACTTATTGGGAAAACACTTGATAAAATATATGTGATTAAAAATTACTAATCTTAGTAAGTTTAGAAACAATTTGAAAAATCTAAAAACTGTAACAAGTAGTAACAATTTCTGGTCTATATTGCTAATTATTCAACCTATCAAAATATATTTTAACCGGGACGCCTGGGTGGCTCAGTTGGTTTAAGCGGCTGCCTTCGGCTCAGGTCATGATCCCAGAGTCCTGGGATAGAGTCCCACATCGGGCTCCTTGCTCAGCAGGGAGCCTGCTTCTCCCTCTGCCTCTGCCTGTGCTTGCTTGCTCTCTCTCCCCCTCTCTCTGTCAAATAAATAAATAAAATCTTTAAAAATATATATATATTTTAACCTACTTATTTCAAATAAGTCTGTTTTACCATATTACTTTTCCAAAGTCTGAGTTATCAGCTGATGTATAAGTATTAAACCAGCAATTTCCAGAGTGTTATACACTCCATCATTACTTTTCTATGTGGAAATATTTTATTACTTTAAGAAGATACTGTAGAAAATAATCGCATCCATATACTCACTACCAGCTTAAGAAATAAAACACTGCAAATACGATGACACCTTTCTCTTGACCTTTCCTTGATAATATTTTTCTTCTATTCACCCTAAGACAGTAGTTCTCAAAGTGTGGTCAACAGACAAGAAGCATCAGCATCACCTGCGAACTTCTCAGAAATGACAACACTTGGGGCCCATCCCAGACTGAATGGTGGGGTCCAGCCATCTGTGTTTTAACATGCTCTTCCATGCTCTCTGATACACGCTATGGTGAAGAACCACTACCATAGGGGAATGACTAGGTTGAATTTAGTTATCATCTCCATGATGTTTTTAAACTTGTATTATGTGTATTAAGATACCTCTCCCCATTCTTATGGTTTCTTTGAGGAGTGTTTTTCCTTAACTCCTCCTGGATCTTTGTTCTGCCCCTGAATGGTGAGTGACAGTTGCTGGTTCAGGGCGTTGAACTAGGTGGGTCTATCAAATATGTCCTGAGAGTAAGAAATTCAATCTCTTTCTCTTCCTCTTTCTACCAGATTCGTGGAAGGCAGTGGCTTGAGAGGCAAGGGAAGTAGAGTTTGTTCTGCAAACTTTTCCACAGGTAATCTGTTATAAAGTTTAGACTGGCACTAGGGCATTACCAAGACCATTTGGGTTCTCATATTAAGCCATAGTCTCTCCTTTATCAGTAATGAAGGTGATAGTTTGGTTTTCATTTGCTGACTCTTGTTTGATTTCTGAACTGGTTCAGAAATTGAGCAGGAAAAAGGGGTACTATTTGTCAGCTCTTCTCTAATACAGTACATATATTTCTACAAACAATAGATGGAGGTGTTTTACATTTTTTTATAACTTCACATAAATGATCTAATACTGTACACATGCTTCCACAACTTGTTTTTGTGCCTTAATGTTATATTTTTAAGATTATCCATTGATGATACATTTAGTTCTACTCCATTTTCACTCCCATACAGAATTTCATCTTATGATTATACCACAGTTGGTCCATTGTCCTGTTAATGGACATTTAAAATTTTCCAATTACTTTGATAATTCAAATAAGATAATATTGATCTTGGGCGCCTGGGTGGCTCAGTGGGTTAAGCCGCTGCCTTTGGCTCAGGTCATGATCTCAGGGTCCTGGGATCGAGTCCCACATCGGGCTCTCTGCTCAGCAGGGAGCCTGCTTCCTCCCCTCTCTCTCTGCCTGCCTCTCTGCCTACTTGTGATCTCTCTCTGTCAAATAAATAAAATCTTAAAAAAAAAAAGATAATATTGATCTTATTCTTGTACATGTCCACTTGTGCACTTATAGAAGGGTTTCCTTAAGGTACATTCCCCAAACAGAATTGTTTCCTCAGAGAATAGGGACATCTTCAACTTTAGTCAATATTGTCAAGTTGTTTTCCAAATGGATTGTAGGCTCCAAAGCAGCATGTAAGAATTCATCTTCCTCTACACCATTGCCAATACTTGTTCTCAAAAGTTTAAATTTTTCCATTCATTTGAGATGGAATACTTCTCATTGATATGGTAGAGACTGTTCCCTAAAACTTCTTCCATTCCTCTACAGTGATAGAAAATCCAATTTTCAGTTGGACTAAGGGCCACCCAGAATAAAGACTGAATACACTTGTCAGCATTCTTGCGGCAAGGTGAGGATATGTGATTTATGAGAAACAATGTGTGCATCTTCTAAGTTGTGTCCAGTATGCCCGCCCTTCCTGTCTTCCCACTGACCGAAATATAAACATGGTGGTAAACCATCTTGGATCCCAAGAACAAGGGCAATACCCCTGGGATGGCAGAACAAAACATAAAGTGCCTACATCTCTGACCGAAGAGTGACTTAAGAGCTCCATGATTTCATGGAGCACAGCCAACACACCAGCCTAGACTTTCACTTGTGAGAGAATATATATATTTCTTTATGCTTTTATTTTAGGTCTCTATTACAAGCAGTAAAATTTATATCCTATATCTGACTATCTTTCATGTCATTGACCATTTAACTCCTCTTCTGTGAATTGCCTTTTTATATCCTTTACCCATTTTATGTTCTTTATCCATTCCATTCTTTATAAACTCTAGATATTATTAGTTCATGATTGATTGTGTATTGCAATTAACTTTTCCCCATCTAAAGTTTACCTCATCATTTTATGGTATCTTTTATTACATAGATGTTTTTCATTTTAATGTAGTCAAATTTATCAGTATCCTTCATAATTTAAGCTCTTTGTGTCTTATTTAAGAAATCTTTCCTAAGGTCATGAAAGTTTTTTCTTACCTTCCAAACATTTGAAAGTTTTGCTTATCATATTTCATTTTTTAAAATTTCTCTAAGGCTTATTTCTTATTTAGTAAGAGCTAGGAATCTAATCTCATTTTATTCTATATGGATATCCAATTGTTTCAGCAACATGTATGGAATATTTTTACCACTGGTTTAAAATGTTCTATGTCATAGCAAGTTCCCATATGTGCAGTTCCATTTTGGGGCTTTCTTTTCTGTTCCATTAATCAACTTGTCTATCCCAGAGTCAACTCCATATTTTATCAATTTTAGAGTCTCATTATAAGCCTTAATGTTGGATAGGGTTAGACACCCATCTATCCTTTTCTTTAAAACTATCTTGGTCATCCTCAGCCTTATGTCCTTCCATACAAATTTCAGAATCAGTTTTTCAAGTTTCATTAAAATTTCTTATGGTTTTGATTGAAATTAAATTACATTTATAGGCAAATTTGTGAAAAATCAAGAACTATGATATTGAAGTTTTCCAATCATGAATATGATAAGCCAGGACTAATTTTCACTGGTTTACAATAGCAAGTCTTTATGGATTGTTAAAATATTAAAATATTTCTCTACTGATTAGTAAATAGCTAATGCCCTTAGTCTGTATTCTTTACTAATTCCAATCAACTTTGACAGTCCATAAAGGTATCTTTTGTTAGAGTCATTCCTATATACATCATTTTTTTTTTTTTGCTATTATAGGGGTATCTATTTTTAAAATGTGTTTCCTAATTATTCATTTATAAGATCATATCTTTGTATATTACACTTACACATATCAACTTTGCTAAACTATTTTTGTTTGAATAAGTTTTCTGTAGGTTATTTTTCTAGATACAACCACATTATCTATGTATTATCATGGCTTTGTTTCTTGCTTTCCTAATACTTACACTTTTCCAGCTTTTTTTCTTATATGGCTAAGACCTCCAATACAGTGGTGAAAAGAGGCAGTTATAGTCACCAAGTTTATCTTTAGACATTATTTTTGAAGAAAATGTTTTTCAGTGTGTCATCATAAAGTCTGATATTTGTTATAGGTTTCTGGTAGACAGAAGTTCCCTTCTTCATTGTTGTAATAATGTAACCATACTGTGATTAATAGAAAGACACTAACAGACACAGAGAATATCAAGTTTAATGGCAAAGGGAAAAGAAACCTACAAAGGTGGTTTTATAAACAGAAGATAACATTATTCTATCAGAGAGAGGAAGGACTTCCCAGATCTTCCAAAGTTTCCCATGGTGATACAGCTATTGGACAGTACCACAAAGTATTTTCTGCTTTTGGTATAGGCTTTTTATCCTCTTGGTCCTGACTCCTGGAATATATTTTTATGTGCCTGCCAGCTGTCCAGGTGCAAATAACCAGTGCAAAAACACTTCCAATAACTTATTTTTTTCTTGGACAATTAAGTAAAGCGAAGGTTAGTTTCTCATACTATCCCTTCAGGGGATTCGGGTTTATCTGGCCTGAGGCCCAATTTCACATCCTCTGTTTCTAGATTACCAAGAGCTGTTGCGTGAGTATGTGTTGAATATTATTGAGTTGCTTCTTCTTAATTTTATTTTTTAAAGATTTTTAATAAATTTATTTGAGAGACAGAGAGAGGGAGTGAGAGAGCATGCACAAGCAGGGAGGAGGGGCAGAGGGAGAGGGAAAAGCAGGCTCCCCACCACAGGAATCCCTATGTGGAACTTGATCCCAGAACCCCAGGATCATGACCTGAACAGAAGGCAGATGCTTAACCAGATGAGCCACCCAGGTGCCCCTTAATTTATTTAGATGATCATATTTTTCCTTTTAATCTGTTACTATGGTGAATTAAAGTAATGAATTTTAATGCTAACTGGTTTAACTTTCAATGCATGCTGGATTCAGTTCAAAATTATTTCATTTTGCATTTATGGATCTATGTTCATAATGTAGTTTGACCTATAATTTTCCTGTTTTATACAATCCTTGTCTTGTTTTGGTGTGAAAGTTATACCAGCTTCACAAAATGAGTTGAAGCAAATGTCTTCTTTATATAATGTCTAAAAGTGTCTATTAAAGAGTGGGATTTCTAAGGGTGTCTGGGTGGCTTAGTCAGTTAAGTATCTGCTTTCAGCTCAGGTCATGTTCTTGGGGTCCTGGGATCAAGCCCCATATCAGGCTTCCTGCTTAACGGGGAGTTTGCTTTTCCCTCTCCCTCTGCCCCTTCCCCTGCTCATGCTCCCTTGTCCTCTCAAATAAATACATAAAATCTTTTTTTAAAAAAAGTGGAATTTCTGCATCAGAACTTATCTATAAACCACAAATAACAAATGACAAATAAATAAATAAAAAGATTTTATTTATTTATTTGTCAGATAGAGAGAGAGTGCAGGAGCGAGCACAGGCAGACAGAGTGGCAGGCAGAGGTAGAGGGAGAAGCAAGCTCACTGCTGAGCAAGGAGCCCGATGTGGGACTCGATCCCAGGACGCTGGGATCATGACCTGAGCCGAAGGCAGTCACTTATCCAACTGAGCCACCCAGGCATCCCCATGAGTAATTTTTTTAAAGACATTTTTTGTGTAGACTCCACGCTCAGCATTGAGCCCAATGTGGAGCTTGAACTCATTCCCCTGAGCTGAAATCAAGAGCTGGGTGCTTAGCCAACGGAGCCACCCAGGCATCCATGAGTAATTTTTTAAAAGTTTTTATTTAAATTCCAGGTAGTTAACATAAAGTTTAATACTAGTTTCAGGTGTACAATATAATGATTCAACACTTCCATACAACACCTGGTACTCATCACAAGTACGCTCCTTAATCCCCATCACCTATTTAACCAAGCTCTCCACCCTCCTCCAATCTGGTAACCATCAGTTTGTTCTCTATGGTTAAGACTCTGTTTTTTGTTTTGCCTCTCTCTCTATTTTTTTCCCCTTGCTCATTTGTTTTGTTTCTTAAATTCCACATATGAGTGGGTTCATATGGTGTTTGTCTTTCTCTGACTGACTTATTTTTCTTACTTAGCATAATACTCTCTAGTTTCATCCATATTGTTAGATATGGCAAAATTTCATTCTTTTTTATGGCTGAGTAATATTCTATGGTATATGTATATCACATCTTCTTTATCCATTCATTAGTCGATAGACACTGGGACTGTTTCCATGATTTGGCTATTGCTGATAATGTTACTATAAAAAATGCTTGTATCCTTTTGAATCAGTATTTTTTATTTCATTGAGTAAATACCTAGTAGTCCAATTACTGGATCATAGCCATGAGTAATTTAAAAGTTTTTTAAATTTCTGAATATATGGAGTTTTCCAAAAGTTTGTCATTATTGTTCATTTCTAACTGCATTATATTCAGAGAACACAATCTATATGATATTGATCCTTTAATATTGGTTAGGATTTGCTCTGTAGTCTAGTATGTAACCAACCTTTGTAAAAATTTTATGTACTTAAAAATATTGTGTATTTTCTGATTATTGGATGGAGGATTTTAGAATTGTTCATCAGATCAAAGATGTTCAAATCTTCCATATCTTTGTTAATTTTTTTCCTGCTTGATTGGTCAGCTTTTGAGAGAGGTGATTTAAATCTCCAGCAGTAATTGTGGATTTGTCATTTCTCCTCGTAAGTTTCAGTTTTTGCTTTATTATTTGGTGTTTTGTTATAGGTTTACACTTGTTTATCTTTTTGCAGGTTAGATCCTATTGTTAATCCAATTCCTAGCTCATTCTAGTTCCTTGGCTCCAATTTTTGAGAGTCCTTAAATGAGGTTATGGTCCTGAGGAAACTTAGGGTGATAAATGAGAATGATTTCCCTACCTGAATATAATATACCATACTTTGTTTGTAGTCATTAGATATTGCATAACCATTTTTAATTATGTACTTGGCCTTAATTACCCCAATGTAAAGAACCATCAGAAGAGGTCAGTTTAGTTTCCAGAAGGTTTGACGTGACCTTGACCCAGCTAGATTTAGCCTATAGCAATCTAGTTTCAAACTGTCTTTCACCTTTGTAGAAAATTTTAAGTTTTGACCTTCACAGGCCTGCTTTTTTTCACTCTTTCTCTCTCTATGCTAATTAGTAGGATTCTAGAGCTTACTCTTGGGAACACAGGGCCTCCTAATGAACAATTGTTAGTAAAAGAGCCTCAGAAAGATGAGAATATTTTCTCTCTTTCCTTGTAGCTACTTGCTTTGCATCACAAAGCTAACTTTGATAAAGGGATAAATCAAGAACATTTAAAAACTATTATTTTTTTCTCCTATTAAAAATTCAGACTTGTATGAAAATATGTCATTCTATTTTCTCTCAAAACTCTCTTTACAAATGTTATTTCTAAAAAACAAATGACAAAACATGGACTTGACAATGTTGCTATATCCTATGAGATATAACCTGTAGCCTCTGCAATGTCAGTCTGCCTTTCTAATCATTGCCTTGTTTGATAAAAGGGTACCCACAAATATGCTTTAAATTAACATCTGGGGGCACCTGGGTGGCTCAGTGGGTTAAAGCTTCTGCCTTCAGCTCAGGTCATGATCCCAGGGTCCTGGGATCGAGCCCCACATCAGGCTCTCTGCTCAGCGGGAAGCCTGCTTCCTCCTCTCTCTCTCTCTGCCTGCCTCTCTGCCTACTTGTGATCTCTGTCAAATAAATAAATAAATTCTTAAAATAAATAAATAAATAAATAAAAATAAATTAACATCTGTTTTGCTGAAGGTTTTTACATTTATATTTGTAAATTTTGTTGTTGTTAGTCAAAAAAGAAGGTTTGGGTTTGCCTCTTCTCCCCCATTCATATAATCTCATGACTCCCCTTGGATTCTCTACTCAAAGAGTTTGAGAGATTTTGTTTTATTTAAAATAACACCCACTATAGAGGTACCTGGCTGGTTTAGTCAGTGGAACATGCAACTTTTGATCTTGGGATTGTAAATTCAAGCCCCATGTTGGGTGTAGAGATTAACTAAAAATAAAATCTTTAAATAAATAAAATAAAACATACCCACTGTAACTTTTTCCCATCCTCCTACTTTCAACCCTTTTGTGTCCTTATGTTTTAATTGTGACTCAATCCAATCTGATATTTAGTTTTTTAACTGGCAAGTATAATACATTCATATTTATTATGCTTACTGACATATTTTTTTTAAGATTTTATTTATTTATTTGACAGACAGAGATCACAAGTAGGTAGAGAGGCAGGCAGAGAGAGAGAGGAGGAAGCAGGCTCCCCCGCTGAGCAGAGAGCCCAATGTGGGGCTCGATCCCAGGACTCTGGGATCATGACCTGAGCGGAAGGCAGAGGCCTTAACCCACTGAGCCACCCAGGTGCCCCTTACTGACATATTTAAATTGTTTTTGACATCTTATTTTGTGGTTTCTATTTACTTTGCTTCCTTTTTCCCTTTTCCTGCCTTCTTTGGAATTGATAGCTTTCTTGTCACCCTCTACTGGTTTGAAAATAATACACTAGGGCGCCTGGGTGGCTCAGTTGTTAAGTGTCTGCCTTCAGCTCAGGTCATGATCCCAGGGTCCTGGAACAGAGGCCCACATCAGGCTCCCTGCTTGGCGGGAAGCCTGCTTCTCCCTCTCTAACTCCCCCTGCTTGTGTTCCCTCTCTCTCTGTATCTCTCTCTGTCAAATAAATAAAATCTTAAAAAGAAAGAAAGAAAGAAAAGAATACACTCTATTTCTATTTTATTTTACTAGAAAAAAATTCTTAGCATGGATATGTGTGTGTATCTAATGCTATCGTCTATCTATATAATTTCTAATTTCATCCTCTATGTCAATTATAACCTATCTTTTATATTTTCACTTCTTTTTCTCTCTATGCTAGATCCTAGGTGATTTTTTCAGAGCTATCTTCCAATTCATAATTCTCTTTAGTTTGTCTGATCTGCTATTTAACTCATTTATGGAATTTTAGATTTCAATAACCAGGTTTTTCTTTTCGACAATTTCTTTTGTTCCTTTCTGCTCTTTCCAGCCTGTCTTGATATTTTCTTATTCTTTCTCATATTTTTTGTTCTTTCATTATTTAATGATTTAAAAATACTTTATAATCTGATAGTTCCAGTATTTGAAATGTGTAAGAGTTCTGCTGCAATTGTTTTCTGACTCGTTCATGGTAGCTTAGCATTTTTCATAATTTGGATTATGAACTCATCTTCACAGGATTTTATCTTTGGGAATATTGTAAGTCTTAGTTGAAATGTATCCTCCAGAGAAATTCTGCCTTTGTTTCTGCCAGGCTTGCTAGGAATTGTTACCAGCCTAGGATGATACTGAAATATAATGTTTTCCCTGATAATTCTAGTATTACAGAAGTAGCATAAATTCAAGGTCCTAAACCCTTTTCAAGGCAAATTCAACCCAAATTCTGTGGGTTGCAAATTCTTAAGGGAAATATTTTTCTCCCATCTAGAGCCCAAACCTAAACAGACAAATCTCCATATCTTGTCTTTCATTCTACACTTTCTCCCTAGACAATATCTTCTGAACAAAAGCCTCATTTGTCTCAGTCAGTGACACCAAGATTTTACATATATCTTCAGCACAGATTCTCAACCTTTGAATTCCAAACCCTCCTATCTATCTATCTATTTGAATATTTAAGGTACCATCTCAATCACCACTAGTTTAAGATCAATAAAGTTTATGACCTTCCCTTCAAAACCAGTTCTCTTCTAGTGTTTTCTATCTCAGTGAATGGCATGACTGTCCATACAGCTGTTCAAGCCAGGAATTCAGGAGCCATTCTTGACATCCCTCTTTTTCTCATCCTGCCCACCCCCAACTAACCCATCACCAACTCCTGTCACTTTTCCTCTTAAATATCTCTTAAATCTACTGATTCTCCCCACATTCACTGCCTTCAGACTCCTTCAGGCTACTACCATGCTCTTTAGCTCTTTAGCTCTTTAGCTTGGACCACTGTACTTTCCTTACATTGAATGAATTTATCCAAATAGAGATTGGATTGTTTCTCTTTACTGCTTTACTCTTTACTAGTGTCACATTCATAGCTCTTAAGTACTTAATATTGGCTATGCAGCTCCGCATGACCAGCCACTGCTAACTCATGGACCCATTTTCATTTCATTGTCTTCTCTGTGCTAGCCACATTAGCCCTCATTGTATTATTTAAAACCACAATTCTCTGTCTTCCCACGCAGCTTTGGTACATGCTATTCCTTTTTTCTGGAATATCAATCCCTCCATCCCCAATTTTATTTAGTCATTATGTAACTCATTCTTCATTTCTGTATTCAAACATTATTTGTTCAGTTCTCATCCCTTTCTTTCAATATCTTTGTTTATTTATAACAATATATTCATTGCTGTAGTTACATGCTTGATGTCTGTTTTTCCCCCTGGGCTAGTGAGATCAGGAACTGTTGTCTAGTTTTGCTTATCACTTTATCTTGAGTGCCGGTATAGACCAGAATGTAGAAAGTGCTTAATAAATATTTCTTGAATGAATAATGATCATTAAAAATATGACTACAAATATACATCTATTCACTATAATCCAAAGGAAAAGAAGAAGTGGATAGAGTTATGGATAAAATAAGTGACAACTACATGGGGGATCCATTATACTATTCTCTCTACTTTTCCATGTTTAAAGTTTCCTTAAGAAAAGATTATGCAACTATAAAATCAGAACACTTTGAGTCTTTGGATAAACACTGACCTTAATCTTAAAAATAAAATATTGGCTATTGTTGAGAATGCTGCTGTAAACACAGGGGTGCATGTATGCCCCTGAATTCACATTTTTGTATCCTTTGGGTAAATACTTAGTTTATTTAATTGCTGGATCATAAGGGAGCTCTATTTTTAAATTTCTGAGGAATCTCCATACTGTTTTCCAGAGTGGCTGCACCAGTTTGTATTCTCACCAACGTGCAAGAGGGTTCCCTCTCTCTGCTTCCTTGCCAACACCTGTTTTTTCCTGTTATCAGTTTCCAAATTATGGAAAGAGCCCAAATGTCCATCGACTCATGAATGGATAAGGAAGATGTGGTATACATACACATATACATATATACATATACATGCATACACACACACAATGGACTATTATTCAACCATAAAAAATAATGAAGTCTTGCCATTTGCAATGATATGGATGGAGCTAGAGAGTATTATGCTAAGTGAAGTAAGTCAGAGAAAAACAAAAACTATATGATTTCACTCATATGTGGAATTTAAGAAACAAAACAAAGGAACGTCAGCAGGGGGAGGAAAGGCAAACCAAGAAACGGACTCTTAAGTATAGAGAACAATCTGAAGATTACTGTAGGGGATGTGGGTAGTGATGGGTTAAACAGGTGATGGTATTAAGGAGGACACTTGAGATGAGCACTGGGTGTTGCATGTTAAGTGTTGAATCACTAAATTCTATACCTGAAACTAATATTGCACGGCATGTTAATTAGCTGGAATTTAAATAAAACTTGGAAAAAAATAAAATATTGGCTCTTCAGGGAATGAATATTTTGTTTAGCCAGAAGAAATTATACTGACCTGAAGATATTTCGGTAATGGTTAATTGGGCCACTTAATGCTCCAGGCTGGGAGAAGACATAAATATAAGCTTCAAGATCTTCTGTTGTTAATCGACATCCTTTTCTTCCAATGCCAGTGCTGTGACTGGTGAACAGATGTTTCAAAGCCTAATTTAAGTGAAAAGAAAATAATTAAAACTTTTTAGTTACCTCACCATAAACTAAACCTTTGGCTTTTGAAAGAGAATGGTCAGTGTGAGTGACAACTCCCCCTTTCTGCTCTAGCCAAGTAGAAGACCTCATTGTTTACAAACACATTAGACACATTTTTGCTTTCCTGGCCTGACTTGATATTCTTCCCTTTGAATCCCCCATGTACACTTCACCCTTAGGAAAAGAAACCTGTCTTTCTTAGTGCCTATTCACTTTCTACAAGGCTAAGCTCAGATAGTATCACCACTCTAAAGTCTTCCATAATATTCTAACAGTAGTTGATCTGTTTACTGACAACCACTCTATTCTCCCCCCCACAACTGTTTGAACTTTTTTTGACCACAATCCAGAGTAACAAACACATTTTATATCATGATCCAGTCTATGCTCCTACACTTACATTTCTGAAACAAAGGTTAAAAGAAATATCCCTCACTCTTGTTATAGTGTGTAGTGATATTTTCAACTCACTTCTGTTCTACTTTATTTTTAAAAATTCAAATTGCAAGCCACTAAAATGATTTCTTGACTCATGAGTGGGCCCCCACCCACAACTTTAAAAACACTGCTCGCTACCAGTATTTCTCAAAGTGTATATCAAAACACCTGCATCAGAATCATTGGGATTCTTATTTAAAATGCATACCCCTTGGGGCACCTGGGTGGCTCAGTCCACAAAGTATCAATCTCTTGATTTCAGTTCAGGGTCTCAGGGACCCTGATCTCAGGGTCCTGGGATGAGCCCCATGTCTGGCTCCATGCTCAGTGGGGAATCTGCTAAGAATTTTTCTCCCTCCCTCTCTCTCTCCAAAATAAATAAATCAGTCCTTAAAAAATAAAATAAAATGCAGATCCCTCAACCCCAAAACACACCTGCAAAAATATGAAATGATTTATGCAGGAGGTGATTAATTGAAACATTATTTGTAATAGCAAAAGACTGGAAACAAAATTTCCATCAGTGAGAGGTTGGTTGAATAAACTATGGTATAGCCACATGATGGTATGTGTTCTGAATACTCCAAGACAAGATAGAGATGATTATGTACTATGGAGTAGCTGATCCCCAGGACATAGTTTTAAGTTCGGGTGGGGTGGGGTGGGGTGTGGAAAGTAGTGTTTATAGTATGTTATCTTTTGTGTAAGAAGGAGTAGAAAAATACATACACATATGCCTATATTTTCTAAAAAAAGAAACCATAAAAAAAAGAAACAAAAACTAACCAAGCAGTTTCCCTATGAAAAGGGAGGAAATAGGATAGACACAGAGAAACAGGAAACAGGCCTAAGCGAGACCTCTCTGCACCTTGTAGTAGAATTATGACTAGAACCGCATAAATGGTTTTTATAAAATATAAAAGTTAAGCAAAACTGTGTAGTCTCAATTTTGCTTTGGAATTATGAACAAAAACTTGTGATTTTTTTCACTCTAAAAATATGTATGTACAAATTCTATCCAATGGAAAAATCTAGAAGCAATAAAAACCCAGTAACAATGATCACCTTGACACCCAGACTGTGGTTTCTAAGTAAAATTTCCTACTAGTAGGAGCCCAAGCTCCTTCAATGAATGTCTGATTCCAGATCTGCAGCAGCAAATAAAAAAGGAACCCAGGACTTTAAGAAAGCAAGCTATTACTGGCTGAAGATTTATGTCAAAAGGACACAGGAGCCAACCAGAAGGAGTTTCCACTGGCCTAATATGAGACAATCTGAGCATCAAAAAGAACAACTGTAATTGATTGATACATGCCAAATATATTTTCAAAACTCATGAGCTCACAATAATATAGAAAAAAGAAAACTTCTTTGGTTATCACTGGAGAGTTCTAGGGCACCAAGTCATTACTCTGGAAGTTGTTTATAAAGGTAAAGAATGAAGCATTTATCCTGCCATTCTTGTGTGAACTGTATTTCAGAATAACCAAACAGTAGATGTGGACAATTCCAGTTAATAAAAGGAAAAATTCCAGTTAATATAAGCAGATAAAAATGACAGAATTAGGAAATCACCATTTTGCAAATCCTAATGAAATAACGGACCTAGGCAGTGATGATAAGGGTATGCTAAAATTATTTGGTGAAATGTTGTTAGGAAATTTAGATAGGCTGGCAACTCATGAGCCCCCTGGTCAGTGTTAGTGTTATGAAAGCTGAGAGAACTAGACCTTCTGTGCTTCCCTGATATAATACATCGGAAATACACAGCACCACCTACAAGTATTCCCATCAAATTAAAAATCAATCTGACCACATCTCTAAGTTAGTAACATTCATTTAGTAGGAGAAACAAGGGTTTGCAGAACAAGTTAAATAACACCATGATGAAGTAGTTGCCAAATCCAAACCGTGGATCACTCCTCAGGACAAATGACCAAATTTCCTCAATAAAAAAATGGCGTTAGGGACGCCTGGGTGGCTCAGCTGGTTAAGCGGCTGCCTTCGCTCAGGTCATGATCCCAGCATCCTGGGATCGAGCCCCACATCAGGCTCCTTGCTCGGCAGGGAGCCTGCTTCTCCCTCTGCCTCTGCCTCTGCCTGCCTCTCTGTCTGCTTGTGCTTGCTCTCTCTCTCTCTCTCTATAACAAATAAATTAAAAAAAATTAAAAAAAATATTTTAAAAATGGCGTTAAAAAAAAAAAAAGAAAAAGAAGGAACTGTGGTAGATTGAAAAAACTGTAAAAATCAAGTACCATGTGTAGACCTTGTTTGGTTCCTGATTCAAACAAGTAAAGTGTTAAGGAAATTTGAATGGAGATTCAATGGAATGGAAATTTGAATATTAAGTGAGAGTAGGGAGTAATTGTTCATTTTGTTAGGTTTGATAATGGTATTGGAGTTATGCTTTTAAAAAAAGTCCTTTTCTGTCAGACATATGCAGAAGTATTTCCAAGTAAAATAATATTATCTTATTTATTTATTTTTTTTAAGATTTTATCCATTTATTTGATAGAGATCACAAGTAGGCAGAGAGGCAAAGAGAGAGGGAGAAGCAGACTCCCTGCTGAGCCGAGAGCCCAATGCGGAGCTCGATCCCAGGACCTTAGGATCATGACCCGAGCCGAAGGCAAGAGGCTTTAACCCACTGAGCCACCCAGGCGCCCCTAATATTATCTTTTTTAAAGCTACATTATTAAATACCTAACACCACGTTAGATATACAAGAAGCATTCAATAGACTTTCAAGAAATAGGAACAACACATGACTCCTGGTTGTCCATGTATATGCTACACAATTCCTGCACACTTACTTTGTTTCAGGGTTTTGTTTACACCCAAAGGTCTCCACTTCTGTTATGTCGAACTCTCACCTGGCATTCATATTCCCTTGTCTCCCCATGGAATGTTCTCTGAAAAGAGGTAAGCCTGTAGGGGCACAGGCTCTTACAAAAAAAATTGAACAATATCCGGGCACTCAAATATACAGAGACTGTAAAAATAAGCCTAAGATTAGGTCTTAGAAGCATGTATTAAATTTTAGCATTTGCCTATTTTTCTTTCTGAAGGATAGATTTTAAAATGTTTTTCATTAACATTAATACATTATTTGTTTGACTTACTTTTTTTCTTACTTAGGAGGAAATGCCTAACAGTGGACAGCATATCACAATAATCAATAAATGAATATTTTGAACAAATCAGATAACATAAACAGGACCAGTTCTTTCTTTTTTAGTGCATCTGTATATTTTTATTTTATTTTTACTTCCTAATTTTGTCATCTTCTTGGGCTCCAGTTTTTCAATTTTATTCTTGGAGTATAATTGACCTATAACATTATATTAGTTTCAGGTATACAACATAATATATATACACATATACATACTAAATACACAACATATATTTACATGCATTGCAAAATGATCACCACAGTAATTCTAGTTAACATCCATCACCATATTTGACTTACCTTGAAATCATTTATTGAGAACATAAATTCTGGGAACCATGGTATTTGGAAGAAGTAATAATGGCTGGATTTGAACAGCTGGACAGGGTGTCGTAAAATATATTCTGAAATTAAAATGCTATGTTAGACCTTATCCAAGGTATATTAATTACTTACTATTGAAATAACTTTGTTTTAAGGCAATTTCACCTTTGAGATGAAAAAAGAATCCTCAAGAAAGCCGTCTGTATATTTCCCTTTGAAAAATTTCTTTTTAAAAAATTAACATATAATGTATTATTTGTTTCAAGGGTACAGGTCTGTGATTCATTAGTCTTACACAATTCACAATGCTCACCATAGCACACATCCTCCCCAATATCTATCACCCAGCCATCCCATCCCTCCCACCCCCTCCACTCCAGGAACCCTCAGTTTGTTTCCTAAGATTAAGAGTCTCTTATGGTTTGTATCCCTCTCTGCTTTCATCTTATTTCATTTCCCCCCTCCCTTCCCCTATGATCTTCTTTTTTCTCAAATTACTCCTATCAATGAGATCATATGATAATTGTCTTTTTCTGGTTGACTTATTTCACTTAGCATAATATCCTCTAGTTCCATCCCTGTCATTGCAAATGGCAAGATTTCAGGGTTTTGATGGCTGCATAATATTCCATTGTATATATATACCACATCGTCTTTATCCATTCATCTGTTGATGGATATCTGGGCTCTCTCCATAGTTTGGCTATTGTGGACATTGCTGCTATAAACACTGGGGTGCACGTGCCCCTTCAGATCACTACATTTGTAATTTCAGGGTAAATACCCAAGTAGGGTAGATCTGTTTTCATCTTTTTGAGTAAACTCCATACTATTTTCCAGAGTGGCTACACCATCTTTGGAATAATTTCTATGTTCTTATATTTTATTATGGATATTTTAAGTGTTTAGAAAGTTTATAGCCCTGTAAATAAAAAGAAAACTTCATTTTATGAAGTCTTGACTCAGAAAGGAACCAGAAACCCAAAAGACACGCTTTTTCTCCAAGGTTATTATCAGTGATCTCACACTTTTCCTAGAGATATATGAGGAGGTAATTTTCTGTTGTTTAAAAGACGTTCTTGGGGTGCCTGGGTGGCTCAGTGGGTTAAGCCTCTGCCTTCAGCTCAGGTCATGATCTCAGGGTCCTGGGATCAAGCCCCGCATCAGGCTCTCTGCTCAACAGGGAGCCCGCTTCCCTTGCTCTCTCTCTGTCTGCCTCTCTGCCTTCTTGTGATCTTTCTCTCTGTCAAATAAATAAATAAATAAATAAAAATTCTTTAAAAAAAATAAAGATTTTCTTTACAGGAGGATTTGAATACCTTATTCATTGGGCCTCAACAGAAACTAAAGTGTTTCCTATAAGTTTATGCTAGAAAATTCATTCATTCAGGGAATATTTGAATATCTACTGTGTGTGAGGGGCTTTAGCAGTCAATAAGACAGAAGAGGTTCCCATTAATAAGGAGCTTATACAATAAGTAATTGATAATTTAAAGGATGATTTTCGATAGCAATAATATCATAAAGAAAATTAAAACAAGGTAATCTGATTGAGAGTGATGATTGGGTGTTGTGGAGGACTATTATTTAGCAGAGGTGATCAGAATAGGCTTCTCTGGGGATGTGATACATGGACTAAGTCCTGAATGGTTAGAGGGAGTTGGCTATGCAAAGATCTAGAGAGAAAATCCAAGAACAGGAAGTAGGTCCTGGGCTTGGCACATTTAGGAAGAAGAAAGAACATCAGTGTGGCTGGTGTGTGGTGAATGAGGAGGGAGAGGTGGTATGAGATGAATCAGAGAGCAAAGCAGAAACCCGGTCTGGGAGGGCCAGAGGAGATGGACTTTTAAGGGCTTTGGAAAGACACTGAAGCTTTGAACTGGTGAGTAGTGTAATCACACATATTAAGTATGCATACTTATTTTTTCTTGTGCACTATGTATATAGAATTTTTGCTATAGAGGCCATTTTTTTATTTCTAATTTTGTAACATGGTTACATGTTACAAATGGTTAGTGTTCACATAGTTGGAATTTTTAGAACTATAATTCTCAGATAAGTGGAGATAAGTTATACTATACTTTTTGTAAAGTCATCATTGAACAAAATTTATTCAGCCCTGCATTAAGAGATAGCAGTATAATTAAGGGTTAAATATAGGCATATTACTTGAAGACCTTATATTAAGCTGACTAAGGTTGAACCTAGTCTGGATAAAATAATTACAGAAATATTTCAAGAATCTTCTTGCTGAAATGACCAATCACAATTTGTCCTTTTAGCAACATCACAAAAATAACCTTTACTCAAGGATCCCAATCAATGGAATAAGCATGTAGCACCACTTTTGCTACTTAACACAACTGAGAAAAATACAGGGAATTTCAGTTTGATATTTGAATCCTAAGCATACATGCTGTCACCTCAACAGAAATAAGACAATTGGATCTATATCTAAAACCCAACTCTTGGGTGCTCACTTCGGCAGCACATATACTAAAACTCAACTCTTGGGGTGCCTGTATGGCTCAGTTGGTTAAGCATCTGCCTTCGGCTCAGGTCATGAGCCCAGAGTCCTGAGATTGAGCCATTCATTGCATTGGGCTCACTGCTTCCCTGGTTCCCTGCTTCTCCCTCTGCCACTCCCCCTGCTTGTCCTCTCTTGTTCTCTTTCAATGAAATAAATAAATAAAAACTTTTTAAAAAATAAAATAAAATCCAACTCTTACACTTATAATATACAATATTTATGTAGTCATGTTTCCTTTCTCCCTTTTATGTAGTCAAGCTCCCAACATAAATTTTTTAAAATTTTTATTAATTAATTAATTTATTTATTTTAAGATTTTTATTTATTTATATGACAGACAGAGATCACAAGTAGGCAGAGAAATAGGCAGAGTGAGGAGGAAGCAGGCTCCCCTCGAGCAGAGAGCCTGAGGTGGGGCTCGATCCCAGGACCCTGGGATCACGACCGGAGCTGAAGGCAGAGGCTCTAACCCACTGAGCCACCCAGGCGTCCCCCAAAATAAAATTTTTTGTTCCCTAGAGGGCTGCTGTGAGTCATAGCAGTACCTGAAACTCAGAAAACTTGACAGGGGTAGTTAAAGAGGATAAGATAATAATTTTTGGCAAAACCAAATAAAAATGTGCCTAGCCATGGTTCACTGGTCTTTAAACACTCTGAAGATTTTTTTTTTAAGATTTTATTTATTTATTTGACAGAGATCACAAGTAGGCAGAGAGGCAGACAGAGAGAGAGGAGGAAGCAGGCTCCCTGCTGAGCAGAGAGCCTGATGTGGGGCTCGATCCCAGGACCCTGGGATCATGACCTGAGCCGAAGGCAGAGGCTTTAACCCACTGAGCCACCCAGGCGCCCCCACTCTGAGGATTTTAAGAGTTCCCTTTATAGAAGAGGTTCTCAGAGTATAGCCCATGTGGACCTCTGGGGATCCCAAAGACCCCTTTAAGCAATCCAGACAGTCAAAACTATTTCATTACAATACTAAGACATTTTTAGCTTCTTTCTTTTGGTTGACATTCGTGCTTATGGTACAAAAACCACAGTAGATAAAGCCATTGCTGCCTGAGCACAAAGCAAGGTAGTGTTACTAAACAGTCCTAGCCCTAGCAGTCATTGTCTTCTTTGCCACCACATACTTGCAGCAAACAAATACATAAACACATAAAACCAAGTGCCAGTTTCACTTAGGAATGTCCTAGATAAAATAGCAAAAATTATTAATTTTATTACATTTCAACCCTTGTGTACATGGCCTTCGAATATTAAGATGAATCAGAATGTACACATAAAGCAGTTCTGTTGCTTACCCAAGAACAATGGTTGTCTCAAGGAATAGCATGCCTACAATCCCTTGAGTTGATTAGATGAATTAGCTGCATTTCTTATGGAATACCGTTTTTTACTTGAAAAGATGACTAACAAATTATCATCAGTCAGACTTGAGTATTTGACAGATAGTCTCTTGAAAATGAACAAAGTGAGCCTGTCACTTGGGGGAAACAATCAACGGTATTTGTTGCCAACAACAAAATTCAAGCCTTCAAATAAAAATTAGAATTTTGGAGACGTGCATTTACTACTGCGAGTGTGACAGCATTGCAATACTCAACAACTTTTTGATGCAACTGGGGCGATATTAGTGAATGTGATCCTTTGATATAACATAATAAAATGTGCCGGCTTGTGGAAGATCTATATATCTCCACAAACCAATATCTTCCAATGCATGATGATGCAAAATTACACATGGGTAAAAAATCCATTCAAAGTGCTAGAGAGACTAATGAATTTAAAGTAACAGAGTACACTGGACAAAATGACAAGGCGGAAAAACTCACCACAAAAAAAAGAACAGGAGGCAGTACCGAAGGCTAGGGACCTAATCAATACAGACATTGATAATATGTCAGATCTAGAATTCAGGATGATGATTCTCAAGGTTCTAGCCAGGCTTGAAAAAGGAATGGAAGATATTAGAGAAACTCTGTCCGGAGAAATAAAAGCCCTTTCTGGAGAAATAAAAGAACTAAAACCTAACCAAGTTGAAATAAAAAAAGCTATTAATGAGGTGCAATAAAAAATGGAGGCTCCTACTGCTAGGATAAATGAGGCAGAAGAAAGAATTAGTGATATAGAAGACCAAATGACAGAGAATAAAGAAGCTGAGCAAAAGAGAGACAAACAACTACTGGACCAGGAGGGGAGAATTAGAGAGATAAGTGATACCATAAGACGAAACAACATTAGAATAATTGGGATTCCAGAAGAAGAAGAAAGAGAGAGGGGAGCAGAAGGTATATGGAGAGAATTATCATAGAGAATTTCCCTTATATTGCAAAGGGAAAAAGCATCAAAATCCAGGAGGTGCCGAGAATTCCCCTCAAAATCAATAAGAATAGGTCCACACCCCGTCATCTAAGAGTAAAATTTATAAGTCTTAGCGACAAAGAGAAAATCCTGAAAGCAGCATGGGACAAGAAGTCTGTAACATACAATGGTTAAAATATTAGATTGGCAGCAGACTTATCCACAGAGACCTGGCAGGCCAGAAAGAACTAGCATGATATATTCAGAGCAGTAAATGAGAAAATCATGCAGCCAAGAATACTATATCCAGCTAGGTTATCATTGAAAATGGAGAGATAAAAAGCTTCCAGGACAGGGGTGCCTGGGTGGCTCAGTGGGTTAAAGCCTCTGACTTCAGCTCGGGTCATGATCTCCGGGTCCTGGGATTGAGCCCCGTGTCAGGCTCTCTGCTTGGCGGGGAGCCTGTTTCCCTTCCTCTCTCTCTGCCTGCTTGTGATCTCTGTCTGTCAAATAAATAAATAAAAATAAAAATATTTTTTAAAAAAAGCTTCCAGGACAAACAAAAACTGAAAGAATTTGCAAACACCAAAACAGCTCTACAGGAAATATTGAAAGGGGTCCTCTAAGCAAAGAAAGACCCCAAAAGTAGTAGATCAGAAAGGAACAGAGACAATATACAGTAACAGTTACCTTACAGGCAATACATTGGCACTAAATTCATATCTCTCAATAGTTACCCTGAATGTAAATGGGCTAAATGTCCCAATCAAAACACACAGGGTTTCAGAATGGATAAAAAAATAAAACCCATCAATATGCTGCCTACAAGAAACTCATTTTAGATCCGAAGACACCTCCAGATTGAAAGTGAGGGGGTGGAAAACAATTTACCATGCTAATGGACATCAGAAGAAAGCTGGGGTGGCAATCCTTATATCAGATCAATTAGATTTTAAGCCAAAGACTATAATAAGAGATGAGGAAGGACACTATATCATACTCAAAGGGTTCGTCCAAAAAGAAGATCTAACAATTTTAAATATCTGTGCCCCTAACATGGGAGCAGCCCACTATATAAACCAATTAATAACAAAATCAAAGAAACACATTGACAAGAATACAATAATAGTAGGGGACTTTAACACGCCCCTCACTGAAATGGACAGATCATCCAAGCAAAAGATCAACAAGGAAATAAAGGTCTTTTTTTTTTAAGATTTTATTTATTTATTTAACAGACAGCAGAAGAAGGCAGAGAGGCAGGCAGAGAGAGAGGAGGAAGCAGGCTCCCTGCTGAGCAGAGAGCCCGATGTGGGGCTCAATCCCAGGACCCTGGGATCACGACCTGAGCCGAAGGCAGAGGCTTTAACCCACTGAGCCACCCAAGCGCCCCAAGGCAATAAAGGTCTTAAATGACCCACTGGAGCAGATGGACATCACAGATATATTCAGAACATTCCATCCCAAAGCAACAGAATACACATTCTTCTCTAGTGCCCATGGAACATTCTCCAGAATAGATCACATCCTGGGGCATAAATCAGGTCTTAACAGGTATCAAAAGATTGGGATCATTCCCTGCATATTTTCAGACCACAATGCTCTGAAGCTAGAACTCAATCACAAGAGGAAATTTGGAAGAGCACAAATACATGGAGACTCAACAGCATCCTTCTAAAAAATGAATGGGTCAACCAGGAAATTAAAGAAGAATTGAAAAAAACCATGGAAACAAATGATAATGAAAACACAACGGTCCAAAATCTGTGGGACACAACAAAGGCAGTCCTGAGAGGAAAATATATAGCGATACAAGCCTATCTCAAGAAACAGGAAGGTCTCAAATACACAACCTAACCCTACACCTTAAGGAACTTGAGAGAGAGCAACAAAGAAAGCCTAAACCCAGAAACAGAAGAGAAATAATAAAGATCAAAGCAGAAATCAATGAAATAGAAACCAAAAAAACAATAGAACAAATCAATGAAACTAGGAGCTGGTTCTTTGAAAGAATTAATAAGATTGATAAACCCCTGGCCAGACTTATCCAAAAGAAAAGAGAAAGGACCCAAATAAATAAAATCATGAATGAAAGAGGAGAGATCACAACCAACACCAAAGAAATACAAACAATCATAATGACATATTATGAGCACTCTATGCCAACAAATTCGACAATCTGGAAGAAATGGATGCTTTCCTAGAGACATATAAACTGCCAAAACTGAACCAGGAAGAAACAGAAAACCTGAATAGGCCCATAACCAGTAAGGAGATTGAAACAGTCATCAAAAATCTCCAAACAAACAAAAGCCCAGGGCCAGATGGCTTCCCAGGGGAATTCTACCAAACATTTAAAGAAGAATTAATTCCTATTCTCCTGAAACTGTTCCAAAATATAGAAATGGAAGGAAAACTTCCAAACTCATTTTATGAGGCCAGCGTCACCTTGATCCCCAAACCAGACAAGGATCCCATCAAAAAAGAGAATTACAGACCAATATCCTTGATGAACACAGATGCGAAAATTCTCACCAAAATACTAGCCAATAGGATCCAACAGTACATTAAAAGGATTATTCACCACGACCAAGTGGGATTTATTCCAGGGCAGCAGGGTTGGTTCAACATCCGCAAATCAATCAATGTGATAAAATACATTAATAAAAGAAAGAACAAGAACCATATGATACTCTCAATAGATGCTGACTGAAAAAGCATTTGACAAAGTACAGCATCCCTTCCTGATCAAAACTCTTCAAAGTATAGGGATAGAGGGCACATACCTCAATATTATCAAAGCCATCTATGAAAAACCCACCACAAATATTCTCAATGGAGAAAAACTGAGAGCTTTTCCGCTAAGGTCAAGAACACGGCAGGGATGTCCGTTATCACCACTGCTATTCAACATAGTACTAGAAGTCCTAGCCTCAGCAATCAGACAGCAAAAAGAAATTAAAGGCATCCAAATTGGCAAAGAAGAAGTCAAACTATCACTCTTTGCAGATGATATGATACTATATGTGGAAAACCCAAAAGGCTCCACTCCAAAACTGCTAGAGCTTGTACAGGAATTCAGTAAAGTGTCAGGATATAAAATCAATGCACAGAAATCAGTTGCATTTCTTTACACCAACAACAAGACAGAAGAAAGAGAAATTAAGGAGTCAATCCCATTTACAATTACACCCAAAACCATAAGATACCTAGGAATAAACCTAACCAAAGAGGCAAAGAATCTATACTCAGAAAACTATAAAGTACTCATGAAAGAAATTGAGGAAGACACAAAGAAATGGAAAAATGTTCCATGCTCATGGATTGGAATAATAAATATTGTGAAAATGTCTATGCTACCTAAAGCTATCTACACATTGAATGCAATGCCTATCAAAATCCCATCCAATTTTTTCAAAGAAATGGAACAAATAATCCAAACAAAAAAATTTATATGGAACCAGAAAAGACCTCGAATAGCCAAAGGAATTTTGAAAAAGAAAGCCAAAGTTGGTGGCATCACAATTCCAGACTTCAAGCTCTATTACAAAGCTGTCATCATCAAGACAGCATGGTACTGGCACAAAAACAGACACATAGATCAATGGAACGGAATAGAGAGCCCAGAAATAGACCCTCAACTCTATGGTCAACTAATCTTCGACAAAGCAGGAAAGAATATCCAATGGAAAAAAGACAGCCTCTTCAACAAATTATGTTGGGAAAATTGGACAGCCACATGCAGAAAAATGAAATTGGACCATTTCCTTACACCACACACGAAAATAGACTCAAAATGGATGAAGGACCTCAACGTGAGAAAGGAATCCATCAAAATCCTTGAGGAGAACACAGGCAGCAACCTCTTCCACCTCAGCCGCAGCAACTTCTTCCTAGGAACAATGCCAAAGGCAAGGGAAGCAAGGGAAAAAATGAACTATTGGGACTTCATCAAGATCAAAAGCTTTTGCACAGCAAAGGAAACAGTCAACAAAACCAAAAGACAACTGACAGAATGGGAGAAGATATTTGCAAACGACATATCAGATAAAGGGCTAGTATCCAAAATCTACAAAGAGCTTAGCAAACTCAACACCCAAAGAACAAACAATCCAATCAAGAAATGGGCAGAGGACATGAACAGACATTTCTGCAAAGAAGACATCCAGATGGCCAACAGACACATGAAAAAGTGCTCCACATCACTGGGCATCAGGGAAATACAAATCAAAACCACAATGAGATATCACCTCACACCAGTCAGAATGGCTAAAATGAACAAGTCAGGAAATGACAGATGCTGGCGAGGATGTGGAGAAAGGGGAACCCTCCTACACTGTTGGTGGGAATGCAAGCTGGTGCAACCACTCTGGAAAACAGCATGGAGGTTCCTCAAAAAATTGAAAATAGAGCTACCTTATGACCCAGGAATTGCACTCCTGGGTATTTACCCTAAAGATACAAATGTAGTGATCCGAAGGGGCACGTGCACCCGAATGTTTATAGCAGCAATGTCCACAATAGCCAAGTTATGGAAAGAACCTAGATGTCCATCAACAGATGAATGGATAAAGAAGAGGTGGTATATATATATATATAATGGAATACTATGCAGCCATCAAAAGAAATGAATCTTGCCATTTGTGACGACATGGATGGAACTAGAGGGTATTATGCTTAGCGAAATAAGTCAACTGGAGAAAGACAACTATCATATGATCTCCCTGATATGAGGAAGTGGAGATCCAACGGGGGTGGGGGTTATGGGGGTAGTAAAAGAATAAATGAAAAAGATGGGATTAGGAGGGAGACAAACCAAAAGAGACTCTTAATGTCATAAAACAAACTGAGGGGGCTGGGGGGCAAGGGGTGTTGGGAGAGGGTGGTGGGGTTACATTATATGTTTATATAAAAAAATTAAATAAAAAAATAAAGTAACAGAGTACAAGAAGTTCATTAATATGACATCAGATTCTACATTGTTGCTAACCTTTAAGAAACCACCAGTTTTCGAGTTTGGTGTAGTATTAAAGAAGAAAATCCACAGTTATCTGAAAAGACTATTAAAATATTCCTCCCTTTTCCATTTACAAATCTGTGTGAGGCCAGATTTCTTCATACACTTTAATTCAAACAACATATTGTAACAGACTGAATGCAGAAGCAGATCTGAGAATCCAGCTGTCTTCTATTAAGCCAAAAATTAAACAGGTTTGCAAAAATGTAAAACAGTGACATTCTTTTCACTAACATTTTGTGGGAAGATGTAGCTAGTTTTCATTAAAATGTTAATCATGTTAACATATCCTGAATTTATTATTTTTAATGAATTAATATATAATTTAAAATTTTCTCATTTTTAATTTTTAATACAGTAAATATTTTTATATATGTCCTATATAAACAAAAGCTCAAAGCTTAAAGCTTATACTTTAAGAGTATAAAGGTGTCCTGAAACTCAAAATTTGAGAACTACAGCTTTAAAGAATGCTGTCATTCCTGATAGCCCAAGCGGTCAGGCAAGAGGAGAATTTATTTCTAGGTTGTCAAGATTCATTACTGTCAAAGTAATGTTACTGCATTTTTTCCGTTTATCCCTCTCCAAGTGAGCATTAAAATATTCTCCAAAAAAATAAAATTATGCAAGCAAATATCACGCTACAATTTCTCACTCTTGTAAAATATTTAAATCCAAGGTATTTGACATTGTCATATGCTAATATAATATTTTAGTCATTTAATTTAAAAAAAACTACTGTTTTTAATCCGAAGTGTCCGTGACAACAGTGAATTGTCACATAAGCAAAAATGTTTCCATTAAAATTTATACTCACCTGTAAATACATTTGGGTGAGGGAAGTTAATAACAATAAGTTTCATCACCATTTCAGGATAACAGATGGCAATTAGCCAAGCAATCATTCCCCCCCAGTCATGGCCAATAAGAACACATTTGCTATACCCTGTAATGGAGAAAAAAAATGCTGATGTCATTGAAGGTGGATGCATCATTACAACACATAAAATGGGTACACTTCTGAAACTAATCTTCCGATCATAATCCGACTCTAAGTATGCACTTCATGAAGATACTGAGTTTGGTGTCTCCAAAATCTATATGTCTGAATCACCTAAGTAGCGTTTTAGAAAATCTAGATGTCCAGCCTCCATTCTAGGCTACAGAATCAGAATCTGTCCTGGGAATCTATATATATATTTTTAAATCTGAAATAGCTAGCTCAGCCCTTGTTCCACGAACCCGAGTTTGGAAAACCATGGTAAAAATTACACATAATTAGGTCATAAGCAAGACTACATTATTGATTTGCCTAGAAAATTGCATGAGGACAAATTTAGGCCAAGTCTGACTGAATTACCACAGAAGAGGAATGGAATATGGCTGATGGAAATCAATGTCTTTGAGTCAATTTTATTGTAATCAGACTAAATGACAACACTGCATTGATACCCCCAGACCTCATCCATTTTTTTCTCCTCTTAGTATATTGGCCTGATCTATGTTCTCTTTAGATTATTGTAGAAAAGGCCTTTAATTTGATTTCATGGGTTTCTTACAATATTAGTTCCATTAACATACCATGGTAGCATCTGGGTTTTAGTCAAAAAAGATGTAGTGGATTCGATTGTTGTTAAAAAATATTTACACCTCCCCTCTCCCTGCTGCCATAAAAGCAGTACATGTTGCTATCCCTTTTATGCTAGACTTAGCCATGTGATTTGCTTTGGTCATAGGGTGGGAGTATGACTTGACTTTGGACTCAGACTTATGACTTGCTTTGACCAATGTGCTGCAAGCAGAAACTTGAAATAAGCTTCCATATCTGGGCTCACCCTCTTGCCATTTCTGTCATTTCTAGGAGAAGAGGAAAAGCTACTTGGGTTCCAGCCCAACTTAGAGGGAGAAGCCAGTCCCAGCAGGACCTGTAACCTGAGGCAAAGACCCAGTGATCCAGCCTACACTTGACCTTCACACCCATGAGCATGTGAATAAATGCCTATGGCCACGTTTGGCACGTGGTGGCAGTAGCTGATCAACATAAGAAAGATAGTGCAGGACACATGGGTGGCTCAGTCAGTTCATGTGCCTTTGGCTCAGGTCATGATATCAGGGTCCTGAGCTTGAGCCCCACATTGGGGGGGTCCCTGCTCAGTGGGGAGTCTGCTTCCCCCTCTCCCTCTGCACCTCCTCCTGCTTGTGCTCTCTCTCTCTCAAATAAATAAATAAAAATATTTTTTTAAAAAAAGAAGAAAGATTGTGCAAGTGCTTCTGCATCTTATAACATTTTTAAATGATTATTTAGATGTGCATTCTGAAGAAATACGTTTTCTGAGTAGAAGAATAAAATTTCCAATAACTAGTTCTGAAAATAATTAATTGCATACATTAGAAATACTTTGAAAAACAAATTTTCAAAGTTATTCTTGGCTAGTGGACTGAATCGTCATTCCAGACGTATTATTTTCAATAAATATTCTCAGCTGTATACCCAAAACCACGGTGACAGGATCCAGACAGCAGCTCAGGTAAATGGAAAATGCCTCCTCCCAAGAAATGAGGTTACCGATTCAAATTTGTTGAATGTTAGTCCCTTAAAAGGGACTATACTATTTTTTTAAAGCTGACCTACCTAAAGAGTCTAAAATATCCTTTATATCTGTAATTAGACAGTCCAATTTATAATTTTCTCGATGAATGGGAGCATCTGTTTCTCCATAGCCTCTCAGATCAAGCGCTACAACTCGATATTCACTTTTAAATTCCCTTAGTTGGTGACGCCAAGAATACCTGCAGGAAATAAGAAATACTAAAAATACCACAGTAGCAAATCCAGAGAATAACATTACAGCTTTTCTACGTGGACAACTCTAAGAAACTGTCTATTTTGAGAAAGGTTATAAAGGCCATCTGTGAGCCAGAGGAAGGGACATGTTTCAGAAGGGATCACTGAAGTTTTTTATAAAAATTTATTGTTATTTTTTTTACCAGCTCCATGGGGTGTAACAGAGAGCCAGTATTTACAGAAACTACAAAATATCAGATACTAAAACCAATATACTTGTATATGTACTTAAGAAATCAATTTTCTAGCCTTCCTTAAATAATGCTCACAGCTATCAGGGAATCTGTACTTACATATGCTTCTGTGGAGAAGATCGTGAATGAGTACAAGCAAGTGTGATATTAAAAATATTTAAGGAGGGGCGCCTGGGTGGCTCAGTGGGTTGGGCCTCTGCCTTCTGCTCAGGTCATGGTCTTGGGGTCCTGGGATTGAGCCCCGTGTTGGGCTACCTGCTCTGCAGGGAGTTTGCTTCCCCCTCTCTCTCTGTCTGCCTCTCCGCCTATTTGTGATCTTTGTCAAATAAATAAATAAAATCTTTAAAAAAAAAAACAACATTTAAGGGGCACCTGGGTGGCACAGTCAATTTAGTGTCCGGCTCTTGGTTTCAGCTCAGGTCAGGATCTCAGGGTCATGAGATCTTGGGCTGCATCAGGCTTTCGATCAGCACAGAGTCTGCTTGACACTCTCTCTCCTTCTCCCTATGACCCTCCCACTCGTGCTCAATCCCTCCCAAATAAATAAATAAATCTTAGAAAACAAAACAAACAAAAACCAAAAAGACCCACAAACTTAATAGTCAAAATGGCACTGGCATTAACTGACCAGTTAAAATGGCCAGCATTGGGGGGCCTGGGTGGCTGGTGGGTTAGGTTTCTGACTTAGGCTCCAGTCATTATCTCAGGGTCCTGGGATCAAGCCTGGCGTTGGGCTACCCACTCAGTGGGAATCCACCTCTCCCTCTTCCTCATCTTCCTCCAAACCCTGGCTTGTTTTTTTTCTCTTTCTCTGTCAAATAAATAAATTTTTTTAAGAAGAAAAAAAATGAATGGCCAGCGTGCTACATCCAAGTCCTGGAGGCCTCTGCAGAACCAGGTGCCCCACCCCCGACCCCTGCACCCTGCCGCTGCTGTACTTGATCATGGAACTGTGGAATTAAATTAAATAAAAAGATCCATGAGACTTTCTTTTCTTTTCTTTTTTAAATGATCTTATTTTAAAATAACCTCTGTACCCAATGTGGGGCTCAAATTTACAACCCTAAAATCAAGAGTCACGTGCTCTACCGACTGAGCCAGTCAGGCACCCAGAACAACGAGATTTTCTTCTTCAAACAAGCAAAATTATTTTGGATAACAAAGAGGAAAAAAAAAGATGCTGATTTTTCAAAGTGACTCACTATGTTGTGGAATTCCACACCTGATCTTAGCCAAAAGACAGAGAAGCGATTTTTGTGGAACTCCAAATAGGCATTTAAAAAATGGGTCTGCATGCACATCTGTTCATGGAAACAGTGTAGAATTATCTGAGAAGAGCCAAATGGGAGATAATTATTTGAAAAGATTTTTGGAGTGCAATAGGCAGGTGGACACAGGGATTTGCGATTGTAAGCCAATAGCGAGAGACTGCGACGTGAGGTGTCACAAAGCGGTAAGATCAATGAAGGAAACTATGTGCTTTACATCAACAAGTCCTCAGGAAGAGTGTCAGACACATATTTGTAATTACAAGTGGATACAGAATCTTTGATCTATTATCAGGATACCTATGATTTGTGAAAATCTGAAAAGCATTACCAATGAAGACGTATTTGAAAACGTTAAGAAAAGGTATGTTTCTTAGTGAGGTCATAGCAATCTTACTAATCTGGTCTTTAGGTTGCAACAAATGAAGCAGTGTGTTTCCTCAGAGATACTCATCTGTCAACACATACAATATTATTTTCTCATTAGCCTTACTTAAAATTTTCAATTGATTTTCTTATGTCTTTGAACTGGAGCCTAACTCATCCCTCTTCAGAAATTACCTCATGCCTAATCAATAAAGTTCTGCAGATCTAACCTTTTAGATATTTATTTAATCACTTTTCCTGTCCATCCCTACTATCATTACCTTAATTCAGGCCTCCATTAATGTGGCAACCTATCAATTGGTCTGTATGCATTTCACTCCCCCCAGTGCTGTCTTCCACAAAATCAGACTAAGATCGCAAAAACGCAAACTCCGTCATGTCATTTTGCTGCTTAACATCTTTTCTTGAATCCCTACTATAGGCATAGCTCAGAGACTGTGCAGGTTGGTTCCAGACCACAACAATAAAGCAAATATCACAATAAAGTAAGTATAAAAGTTATGTTTACATTTTAGTCTATTTAAGTGTGTAATTTAGCATTATGTCTAAAAACAATGTATAAATCGGAATTTAAAAAGTATTGCTTGACTGATGAGTCACAGACCTGTACCCCTGAAACAAATAATACATTATTTGTTAGTAATAAATAAATAAATAAATAAGCTCATATTAAAAACTTCAAAAAAAAAGTATTGCTATATAGAACTGTTGAATCACTATGTTGAACACCAAAAACTAATATAACACTGTATGTTAACTACACTAGAATTAAAATTAAAAACATAAGAAAATCAGAAAAAGAAAAAAATACTTTATTGCTGAAAAAGTGCTAACCACCATCTGAACTTTTAGAGAGTTGTAATCTTTTTGCTGGTGGAGGGTCTTGCCTCGATACTGATGGTTGCTAACTGACCAGGGTGGTGGCTGCTGGAGACTGGGGTGACTGTGACAATTTCTTAGAATACAACAACAATGACGTTTGTTGGATTGATTGACTCTTCCTTTCGTGAATGATTCTCTGTAGTGTGTGATGCTGCTTGATAGTGTTTTACCCACAGTAAAAGTTCTTTCACAATTGGAGTCCGTCCTCTCAAACCCTGCCTCTGCTTTATCAACTAAGTGTGTGCCATATTCTAAATCCTCTGTTGTCATTTCAACCGTCTTCACAGTATTTTCACCAGGAGTAGATTCCAGCTCAGGAAACCACTGTCTTTGCTCATCCGTAAGAAGCAGCCCCTCAGCCATGAACGTTTGATCAGGAGATCGCAGCCGTGCAGTCACATGCTCAGGCTCCCCTACTACTTCTAGTCCGCTCGCTGTTTCCACCACATCTGCTGTTCCTGCCTCTACTGGAGTCCTGAGCCCGCCAAGTTACCCATGAGGGCTGGGATCAACTTCTTCCAGACTCCTGTTCATGTTGACATTGTGACCTCTTCCCATGAGTCACGAGTATTCTCAGTGGCGTCTAGAATCGTGAATCTTTCGCAGAAGATTTTCAATTTACCTTGCTCCCAGATCCATCAGAGACATTACCATGGCAGCTACAGCCTTATGATATGTATTTCTTAAATAATAAGGCTTAAGCCTTAAGGAGTAGAAATCACTCCATGATCAACGGGCTGCAGAATGGATGTTGTGTTAGCAGGCATGAGAACAACAGTAATCTCATTGTCCAGCTCCATCAGAACTCCTGGGTGACCAGGTACATTGTCAGTGAGCATATTTTGAAAGAAGTCTTTTTTTTTTTCCTGAATAGTAGGTCTCAACAGTGGATTTAAAATATTCAGCAAACCATGTTGTAAACAGATGTGCTGTCATCCAGGCTTTGTTGTTCCATTTATAGAAAACAAGCAGAATGGATTTAGCATAATTCTTAAGGGCTCTAGAATTTTCAGAATAATCAGTGATCATTGCTTCAACTTCAAGTCATCAACTGTATTAACCTCTAACAAGACTGTCAACCTGTCCTTGAAGTTTTGAGGCCAAGTGTTAACTTCTCTCTAGCTAGGAAAGCCCTAGAAAGAATCTTCTTCCAATAAAAGGCTATTTCATCTACATTGAAAATTTATTGTTTATTGTTGCCACCTTCACGAATGATCTGAGCAGTACCTTCTGCATGACTTGCTGAAGCTTCTGCGTCAGCACTTTGCTTCACCTTGCACTTGTCTGTTCTGGAGATGACTTCTTCTCTCAAACCTCATGAACCCACCTCTGTTAGCTTCCAACTTTTCTCCTACAGCTTTCTCACCTCTCTGAGCCCTCACAGAAGTGAAGATAGTTAGGGCCTGGCTCTGAATTAGGCTCTGGCTTAAGGGAATGTTGTGGCTGGTTTGATCTTCTACCCAGACCACTGACACTTTCTCCATATCAAAAACAAGGCTGTTTCACTTTCTTATCATATGTGTGTTCATTGGAGTAGCACTTCCAATTTTTTAAGAACTTTTTCATATCAAGGGCGCCTGGGTGGCTCAGTTGGTTAAGCACCTGCCTGGGTGTTTAACAGGGTCCTGGGATCAAGCCCCACATCAGGCTCCTTGCTCAGCAGAGAGCCTGCTTCTCCCTCTCCTTTTGCCTGCTGCTCTGCCTACTTGTGCTCTCTATCTCTCTGTCAAATGAATAAATAAAATCTTAAAAAAAAAAAAAAACTTTTTCCTGGCATTCACAACTTGGCTAACTGGTGGGAGAGGCCTCACTTTCAGCCTATCTCGGCTTTTGACATGCCTTCCTCACTAAGTTTAATCATTTCTGGCTTCAGATTTAAAGTGAGAGATATGGGACTCTTCATTTCACTTGAACATTTAGAGGCCATTGTAAGGTTATTAACTGGCTTAATTTCAATACTGTGTGTCTCAGAGAACAGGGAGAGCCAAGGAGAGGGAGAGAGATTGGGGAAAGCATTATTGGTGGAGCCGTCAGAACACACACAACAGGCAGCCATCTTTAAGTTCACCATCTCATTTAGGTGTGGTGTATGGCACCCCAAGGCAATTACAGTAGTAACATCAAAGATCACTGAGCACAGATCACCATAACAAATGTAATAATAATAATGAAAGAGTTTGCAATATTGCAAAAATTACCAAAATGTGATACAGAGACACAAAATCAGAAAATGCTGTTGGAAAAATGATTCCAACAGCCCTGCTCTACTCAGGGTTGCCACAAACCTCCAGTTTGTGAAAACAATAAAAAAATTTAAAAAGCAAAAACAAACAAACAAACCCAAAAAACAAACAAAAAAAACTCCAAGAAAACAAAAACCCCAAAACCAAAAACCGCAGTATCTGTGAAATACAATAAAACAAGGTCTGCCTGTACTCATAACATGCAGCCCAAGCTCATCACCATGGCAGACAAAACCTCCAAGATTTGACTAAGACCCAAACTTCTAGACTGATTACTTTACAATCTTTGTCATTTGCTATATGATCAAAAGAGCTGGCAGTTATATCATTCTTAGTACATGCCAGGGTACCATTCTAAGTGTTTCACATATAGTAATGTTGATCTGCAAAACAAAACTGTCAAGTAGATATTATTATTATCCCCACAGCAGACCTAAAAAATCCAGAGGCACAGAAAGGCTAATTGCCTTGCCAAAGGCCATAGAATTAGCAAAGAGCAGAGCGAGGATTCACACCCCCGGTAGTCTGTCCTGAGTCCCAGGTACACTGTCCCTGCACCGGGAAGCCCTCTGTAGCGATCCAATGGCAGTATTGCCTTTGACTTTGTTCCTATGATGTCTTCTGTCTGCAACAACATTCTTTGCCATTTCCCTGTTCCCCATAATCCCTGCCCTTCCCCTTCACTGAACTCCTCACGCTGAGCATCTCCACTTCCAGGAGAACCCGCAGGCCCCCACCTCAGTGGGTTGGGTGGGACCCTTCTTATTCTCCCACTTGCACATACATTCTTCAGAGGACCGGGCATGACCTTTATAATGATCTGGTACGTCTGGTGCTTCCACCCAATTGGGAGCTCCTTCAACTGTCTGGTAGAATATTTAGACTGTGTAGGTGCTCAGTAAAAACGTGTTGAATTAGTGAAACAAATGAGTGGAAGAACTGAGTCTTGAGAGTGCTAGAAGGACCAGCTGCTCAATATAACTCTGCCCCAGTTCAAACCATGAGGCAAGGATGACTAAAATTCCCAAGTTCCTGTTGGGGAATTTATAGTCAACGTCTGCGAAATTTGACTCAAAGGAATGTGTAGAATCCTGCAATATTTTACATTTAAGATTGCATTAGAGATTATACAAACATAATACCTGCATAATTCATTCTCTTATTAATAATTTAAACTGGCTTACAAATAAATTCAACTATTGCTGTCATCCATAGAGGAGCCAAACAATATCTTCAGCATTTCTAAGAAATAGGGCAGCTGCTATTTGAATAAATCGCAAAAAAAAAAAATCTTAAATGTAACCTTCCTAGAATTCACAAAGCATATTTGATTCACCCTTTAAACTGAAAAAGAAATCATCCCAGAGATAGATGGATGGGCATTTCATTCATATGATAGTAAACAAAAACAAAATTGAGCCCCTCGATGCAGAAATGAAACATACTACAAAATCAGTAACTTGGGGGCGCCTGGCTGGCTCAGTCCGCAGATCCAGAGCGTGTGAGGCTTGATCTCAGGGTCACGGGTTCAAACACCACACTGGGCAAGGAGCCTACTTTATAAAAAAATCAGTAATTCCTAAAAATATTACAAAGAAACACAGCTAGCTATTTTCATCCACATTTTTTTTTTCTGGTACCTTCAGGTATTAGCAGGCGATACTTCTAAAAAAGCAGCCCCCTTCCTAATTATTGCTCTTGACATAAGAGAACTTCTGGTTTACCAGGATAGCCACATTCAGATGTAGAATATCCTTTTCCCCTTCACAACAGAGAAAAGGCCATAGTCATCATCCTCTGGGCTCAGCTGTGTGTACCAAGAGCCCTCCCTTGCCTCAGCACTTGAGTAATGACGAATGCACTCCATACAGCTGGTGATGAAGACAACTCAAAGAAACTGCCTGCATCAGCTCCAAATATTTTTAAAAGCGATGCAAATTGAGGTGGAGAGAGAGTGGGAGAAAAACCATCTCCTGACAAGCAACTTTATTTTGGGATAATTTAGCTAACAGTCTCCAAGATGCAGATCCTGTTTGATGTTTCCTTTAGACTTTAAGAAAGAAGACCCAGAATTTTTATTGTTTCCATGTAACATCTTATATTAAATGTCATCAATTCTCAACAGCTATTCTTAGGTAATGATGATAGATGCAGAAAATATTTTGCATGTGTATAATGCTTTTCTGCTTAAAATCATTTTTATACACATTGCCAATTTATGATTATTTTGTTTTCACTGTATCAAATATTCTGACCTACTTGATCTACAAATAAGCTTATAGTTTCATATGTATTTAGGCAAAACTTGATTAATAGAGGAATAATATTTATACTTATTATGCAAATTTAAACTGGTTTGAAATGTCAGACAGAGTTTCCTGCTTTGTTGTTTTTTGCTTTTAAAGAAGATAGAAATTCAAGAGAAGAGGCTTTTGAAAAAAGAGAGGAAGGCCAAGAGAGAGACTTGAAGTGGTTTAATCAAAACAGCTTTTTCTGAATTTACTTAACATTTTCCTGAATGGAACACCTAATAGGTAATAGTGGCAGTTTGATCAGAAGGAAAGACAAAGGTTCAACACAGAGATCTTGGTTTAGGGTATGACAGCAGAGGTTCCTGATTATCAGCAATCCCCACGTAGTTGCTTTTAGACTTTCCCTAAACAACTGGGTAGCTTTCAGATTAAGGGGCAGCAAAGCTTAGTAAATTCAATATGCTGTTTGAGTAACTGAGCTATGCAGGTTCATTGTTTTTTGTTTATTTGTTTTGTTTTGTTTTGTTTGTTTGTAAAGTCATAGCAAGGGAGTTCCCGGAGCAACACATCCAAGACTTGACTTTGCCAGAGCAAATTGGACTGATGTCCAGGAACCAGTGCTGGGCCTCTCCCAGGCTGTCCTGTGCTCCCTGTCCACTGAAGATTAGAAAACATGTACAAGAATCACCAGGCATTTCTATTTTGCAAGGGGGCTCTTATGAAGAGTAAATAATGGGACAGTGCTGTGAAAAATGTACAAAAGTATCATTCTGAAATATGACATACAGCATCAACTGTCCTCTATCAAAAGGATATCATTGCTCCTTGCTGTTTCTTCGCAACAATTACCAAGCTGCTGAAGAAGTTGTAGGTTTATTTATGTTTACCTTCATGGTAACCACCTCACGTGTAAAGAAAGTGAAGTTCCCGGAAAGAAAAGAGCATCGATGAGTACTGGGATTGGTATGAAGTGGAGAGACAGAATAGCTTTTAAAAGTCTTTTCTTTCTACAAAGTTAAATATCCACCGCCCCCCAACAGATCACGAATTTTATTTAGAACAATGATCCAAAATGTTAGAGGGAGGTGTTCTTGCGTGGTTAGCTAACTCTTAACACCCTCTTGCATGTTTCTATAAGGCGTGAAATTTGAAGGGTGAAATGCTCTGCCTGATGTCCGATGATTATCATTCCTACATCCTGAGGACAAGCAGGAGAGGTCAGCTCTGATGGTCAAAGATAGGGTATGCCTTACGCTCTGACCCTGCTGATTTCAGAAGGCTAGCTGTGAGGTGTAAGTGAGAGGTAAGTAAAACACTTAGAAGAGTTCCTGGCACATAGTAAACAGTCCGTAAATGTTAACTAGCAGCAGCAGCAGTCAGGAAATTATTTTTGCACAGGTCTGAGACGGTGGCCTGTCTCCAAATGTCTTCATTACTCTCACTCTTCAAACTAGAATTCCGCTATTACATATACTTCACCTCCTTTAGAGTTTTAAAGATTTTTGTTTCATCTAAAGTCCTGATTTAAATGCAGCTAGCTCTCAAACAAGTATGATCTCAGTGCACTTTAGTTAATAGTTTCTTAGGGAGGGGGCCCTATTAATAAATGCCTGGCGGATGCCTAGCGCTGGCGCCTGGCTCTCCGCACTGGGTGAACGGGAATGAAGGAAGAAAAAGAACATTTGCTGAGTATTCACTGGGGCTCTGTGAAAGGCCTTCTGCCTATTTTGACCCTCTTTATCTTCCCAACAACTCGGTAAGATTATTGCAGATGATTGTGCGGATCCTGCAGAGTAAGTGATTAAGCCAGAATTCACGACCTATGTTACTTTATGCAGATTTGACTAATGTTTCCGACTTAAATTTTATTGTGAGCCAATCATGTCAAGCATGTCACAAACCGAGTCTACATACATACACTTGAATTGCACTGGGCTGTTTACCACCTAATTAAGTTGTCTCCAGATGGAAGCACAGATAAAAGTTTAACATGAAAGCGACTTATGTTTATTCATGTAGGCGAATACAGAGGGGAGAAAAATCTTCATGAGGGGGAAAATCTCAGAAAAAAGACATCTATAGGCTTTTTGCTCTGGAAAAATGATGAGGTACATGGAGTTTTGCCACACTCCATTCTTTTCTTCAATACCTAATACTCCCTCATGCACTAGTGTTCTCAATGTATTTATTAATGAAGTCTCTTTCACCGATAATGTATTAATTAAAGTGTATTAGGGTCAGATCTCTGAGAGCTAGATGCATTTTAAATCAGGACTTTGGATAACACAAAATCTTTAAGACTGTGAAGGACGTGCACAATATGTAATGGTGAAATTCTAGGTGTTAAGAGTGCTAATAAGGGGCAAATTTGATGACAGGGCATCATTCCAGACCTTTCAAAAGATATAACATATTCTGCCTTTCAGTCGGCTTGGAGGATATGATTATTTTTCGTCCATTTCTTCGCATTTAGTTTGTGAACTGTTTCAAGATCATAGCCCTGTTGTCAAAAGCCTGGTTGTCTTTTTACCACCATATGTAGCATCTTTTAAAAAGATATTCATTTTTTAAAAAGTTTAATCATATGTTGCCATCATTTGTACTTATTTGGCTCTGGGAGGTTCAAAGAACAGAACATTTTCTTCTAGGTAACTAGCAACTGTATATTTTTGGTTATAGGTTTCTTCCTAATGCAAAATATTTAGGCCCTTAATTTATCCTGCATTCATGAGTCTGTTGTTACATGCATAGGAAATAGTTCATCTTCCATTTCCAAGAGTCCTCTTCTTTCTCCATCTTCCCCTCACCTGAGGCTTCTTGTAGACCTTCCAAATAACAGGCACTCTATACCTTTGATTTCTTTTCAATCTCTTTTCCCTGCCCAACGTGGCATATGGTCCACAGTAGACACTATGAAAACTGTTTTGTAACTAGTTCAGAAATTTGAAACACTAAACAATATTTCTTTTAATTTTTCACAAAAAAAAAAGAGAGAGAGAGAGAAAGAAAGAGAGGGAGGGAGGAAGGAAGAAAGAAAGGAATGGTGGGAGGGAGGCAGGGAGGAAGGAAGGAACAAAATTAGGTTGGTACTATGTACATTTCATGAGAATAGAAGGAAAACCATCCCCGTTATTCAGGAGCATTCAGGAAGGATAACTGGGTAAGAGACCATAAAGTAAGGTTGATTGAAAGTCATAACAAGAAAATGACACTGTGATTAGCCAAGGCCTTAATGCAAAAGAAAAAGTTGGTTGGTAAGTTTACCAGAATTCTGGAAATCCATGAAGCAGCAGCATAAGTGGTTTGCCTCTTTCACCAGCAGCAACATAATGAAATCTTAACCCCGAATCCTGTAGTACAAAATAGAGGGCATGGGATTTTAGTGATATTTTGCCAAAAGTAGTGCATTCAGTATTTTCATTTCATTAGAGAAAAAGCTTATTTGCATTATTTTTAATATCAAGAAATAAAGTAAATATCATTCAATTTCAAAAAGAAAAAAAACCTCCATGATTTATTAATAGAGTAAATTAGATTTACTTCTGTTGACATTTCCTTTATAGTACTTTCCCTTCTTGTTCTATTTACAAGGTCAGTTTCTATGTTACAAGCTTCTGGAACAATGTCACAATTTGTGACTTTCATCTTACTGATGTGTCACATTTCATCTCATTCAAATTCCACAGGACATGTAAATAATTCTGATCTGAATTTATATTCCTGCCATGTTTACCTCCTAGTCATGTACTTTTCTCAGCTTGCCCGTCAAGAGCTGTGCCATCAGTTATATAATTCACACCTCCTTTCCTTATTTTTAGTTCTCTCCTTCCCACATTATTATTTTAAGTTGAGAGTTGCATGTACAGCTCCCTTTGCTTCCTGCTCCTCATGTCATGTCAATGTATTTCTAACAGCAGAACTCTCTGAGTGCCCAAGACTTCTCTCTGCATGTGGGAGACAAGGCTGCCCAAGGAAAGTAAAAGGTATGGGGGTGAGGCATGAATACAGCAAACACAAAGCAGACCGAAAAGAAGAAAATGAGGGGGAAAAGCAAGAAAGGAAAACAAAAATTCAGAAAAAAATGAAGAAAGAAACTAAGAACCAAAAGATGAGCACAAAGACTGAGTTATATATCAGGTAACCCAAGCAAGAGGGTTTCCAGATGTAAGAAAATCTTAAAAGGTTAATTCAACCCCATAATTTTTACAGATTTGGAAACTAAAGTCCAAAGATATTCACATGGATCATAAAGGTGCTTGGGAACAGGGCTGTGACCAGAACCCCATTCTGTCCCACCTTACAGGACAATGTTCTTTCCATTCCATGGTTCTGTCTCTGTAGAAACTCTTTAGGTGGCCAGACTAGGAGGAAAAGCAGTATGAGGAATTCCAGAGGACTCTTTTTCACTGCTTCCCCACCCCAGGTTGGACCAAGATAACAAATCTGACTTTGCCCTCAACTGCAGAATGCCTTTCTAGAAGTTCAGTAACTTCTTTTATTGGTGATGAGTCTTGTCCACTTGACTGGATTTAGTGAATAAATCTTTTGTTACACTTCCTATGTACTAGGCACTGTCCTAAGTTTTTGTTTATTTGGGTTTTTGTTTGTTTGTTTTACAAATACCGATTCATTTCATCCTCATACCTACCCCAGGCTGATAAGGGTAAGAAAAATGTGCCCTTGGTCTTTTGAACTCTAACAGCTGGACAGTCTAGCTCCTAATAGGACTCCTGCACTTGGTGACATAAATGTCCCCTCCTGTGAGGCTAATTTGACAGGCTTGTGAGTCAGACTGCAGGGGGCATCCAGAAGGGCCATATCCCTTCACCACCTGGAGCCTCAGGAAATGGAATATCTGTGAGCTGCCGGGAGGCTTGGGACAAGCATGAACAGTTCCAGTCTGAATGCACGGTTGACATTTACTTTTTACTCCATTCTTTTGGTCTCTGACTTCATAAGTCAGCTTCCTTGCTCACAAACATACATCATTTATTTATTGTTTCATGCTGGTCAGGTCATCTGTGAATGCTCTGTTCTGCTACTCCGAATAACGTCCTATTTCCTTATTCTATTTACTCTTTCAATCTCTAATATTTGGGCAAGGACAGCCTCATGAGACAGTAGGGCAAGACCAGGAACAATTCCCTACAGCTGATCTGAGCTCTAAAGGGCAAAAAGGTGACAGGAGAGACAGCCTTCCCTTACAGAGAGCAGAATTATTCTGGGTTGTTGTGGTGGAGCAGGAGGGGACAGTAATATATATAGGACCCCGATGAGAGAACCCCCTTATAACCTATTCTCATTCTCTCAGTGTCTCTCTGTCTCTGTCTCTGTCTCTCTCTGTCTCTCTCTCTCTCTCTCACACACACACACACACACACACATACACACACGGTCCCGACCCCTCTCCCGCCACTCCTCGCCCCCCACCCTTGCCTTGCCTCCCCCTGGCATCTTCCCTGTCCCCGCCGCACGCTCTTGCGAGCCCCGGGAACACTAGGGGACGCTGGGCGTCATGGAAGGAGCAGCCCAGCGCGCTCTGCTCTCACGGCTGTCACGTTCCCTCCCGATACCGCCGGGCCCGCGCCGGCCTTCACCTTGATCCGCACGTAGCAGTGGGTACCCAACGAGGGGTCGTTCAAACACGCGGGAGGGTGTTCCCGGGCGACCCTCCGGAAGGTCTGCGCGGGTCCCTTGCCGATGCTCCACAAAAGTTTGAGCAGGTAGACGGAGGCGCAGAGCCCGCAGTAGCAGTAGACCAGGGACCAGAAGAGCAGGGACCGGATCGTGACCGTCAGGCGGAGCAGGCAATCCCGCAGCCTCGCCATCGGGCAGGGCCGGCGGCGGGGCCCGCTGCCCCTCGGGGACGCGGGAGCAGCGGCGCTCGCTCGGGCTCCGGAGCAAGACAGCCAGCGCGGCGCGCGCCAGGCCCGCCAGCCGGTCCGCGGGAGCCGGCTCCGCGCGCGCCTCCCCGCGGGCCCCCGGGGCGGCTGCGCTCGGCCGGCGTCCCGTGGCCCAGCCGCGGGCTCCCGCACTCGCGGTGCGCGCTCCGGGGCCGCTGCGCCCAGCCCGGGAGCGCCGCGGGGCAGACCTCCTGCGCTGCGGGTTCCGCCCCGGACTGGGCGAGGCTGGGGACCGGCCTTCCTCCGCGGAGTGAGATCCCAATTCTAAACTGCTCGACTGCGGGAAGATGAAGGGGAGACTTTCCCAGATCATCCTGGAAACCGCAGAAGGCAGCGACGCTCGTACTTGGACCAGTGTTCAAGCCCTCTCCCTGCCCAGTTAACCGTTGGAATTTCATTAGGCCTTTTTTTTTCTGGATCATAGAATTATGGGGCGCGGGGAATAGAGGCAGTGAACGATTCTCACACTACGTGACAGATATTATTACTTTACTCATTCCTAACATTCTTCTGACGGTGTTGATATTGCCCGGCAAGGTTCAGAGTGGCTATCCGCCCAGCCAGGCCTCTCTGGTTCTAAAGGCAAGCCTCTGGAAAGCCCTGGTCTGTTTTCTATCCCTGTGAGTTTTTCCTTTGCAAGACTCTTACATAAATGGAATCATATAATATGTAACCTTTTATTTGTGGCTTCTTTTCATTTAGAGAAATGCATCTGAGATTCAGCTATGCTGTTACATATATTGTTTCTTTCTTATTGCTTGTTAGTTTTCAATGAATGGATGTGGCATATTGTTTATTCCTGAGTTAAAGGATATTTGAGTTTTTCCCAGTTTTTTGTTATGAATAAAGCCACTATAAACACTTGTGGGAAGTTTTTGTGTGAACGTATGTTTTCCTTTCACTTGAGTCAGTACTTAGAGGTGGGATCGTTGGGCCTGGGGGTAGTGTGCATTTAACTTTTTGAGAAACTGCCAAACTGACTTCCAAAATGGCTGTACAATTTGTCTTTTTTTTTTTTTTAAGATTTTATTTATTTATTTGACAGAGATCACATGTAGGCAGAGAAGCAGGCAGAGAGAGAGGGAAGCAGGCTCCCCGCTGAGCAGAGAGCCCGATGCTGGGCTCGATCCCAGGACCCCGGGATCATGACCTGAGCCGAAGGCAGAGGCCCTAACCCACTGAGCCACCGAGGTGCCCCTACAATTTGAATTCAAACCAGCTAGGTGTGAGAGTTAAGGTCAGGTTAGATTCTTGCAAGTTCTTGGTATTGTCAAGAAATTTTTTTTAATTTTGGAAATTCTAAGAGGTGTGTAGTATCTCTTTGAGATTTTAATTTAAATTTCCCTGGTGACTAATAATGTGTGGGCATCTTTATGTACTTGAATGCCATCAAATATATTCTTCTTTGGCAAAGTGTCTGTTAAAAACTTTTACACATTTTAAAAAAATTGTGTTGATTTCCTGCTATTTAAATATTTTATTTATTAATTTGAGAGAGAGCAAAAGAGAGCACAAGCAGGGTGAAGGGCAGAGTGAGAAGCCTCTGGGAGATACCCCAATGTGGGGTTTGAACTCATAACCCCTAGATCAAGAGTCACATGCTCTACCCACTGAACCAGGTGGTCCACAGGTGTTTCTTAATTTTAATGATATGGATGGTACTTTTGCTCTTTAATGTACGAAATCTTTGCATAACTCCGGGTCAGCACGATTTCTTTCCCCTATGTTTTCTTCTAGACGTTTTATGTTTTTCTTTTTTATATTTAGGTCTACGAACCATTTTTCTTCAACTTACCCCAAATTTTATTTTATTTATTATTTTGAAAATTTTAACTCCAGTATAGTTAGCATACTGTTTTATATTAGTTTTGGCTGTACAATATAGCAATTCAACAATTCTATACATTACTCAGTGCTTATCATGACAGGTGTACTCTTAATCCCCATCACCTATTTCACCCATCCCCCACCCACCTCCCCTCTATAGCTGTTTCTTTTTTTATTTGTTCACTTGCTTTTTGTTTTTTTTAAAAAGATTTTATTTATTTATTTGACAGAGAGAGAGAGATCACAAGTAGGCAGAGAGGCAGGCAGGGAGAGAGAAGCAGGCTCCCCATGGAGCAAAGAGCCCCACATGGGGCTCAATCCCAGGACCCTGAGAGATCATGACCTGAGCCGAAGGCAGAGACTTAACCCACTGAGCCACCCAGGCACCCCTATTTGTTCATTTGTTTTGTTTCTTAAATTCCACATGTGAGTGGAATCATATGGTATCTATCTTTCTCTGACTAAATTATTTGCTTAGCATTATACCCTCTAGATCCATCCATGTTGTTGCAAATGCTAAAATTTCATTCTATTTTATGGCTGAGTAATATTTTGTGCGTGTGCGTGTGTGTATCACATCTTTTTCCATTCATCTATGGATGGACATTTGGACTGTTTCCATAATTTGACTATTGTAAATAATGTTGCAATAAGCATAGGGGTGCATATTTCTTTTTGAATTAGTGTTTTTGTATTCTTTGGGTAAATACCTGGTAGTGGAATTGCTGGATCATATGGTAATTCTATTTTTAATTTTCTTAGGAACAAAGTCTATGATCCATTTTGAGTTAATTTTTTGTACAGGGTACAAAGTATAGGCTAACATTTATGTTTTGCCTGTGGATATATAATTGTTTTGGCACCATTTGTTGAAAGCAATATTCTTTCTTTCTTGAATTGCCTTTGTACCTTTGCTGAAAATCACTTGACATGTGGGAATATTTCTAAGCCTCTAGTCTGTTTCATTGATCTGTACGACTATATTTTTTTCAACACCACACTTGCCATGACTTTTGAAAGTAGTATACTAGATCTAGGATTCAGAGAGTATGAATCCTTAAACTTTGTTCTCCTTTATAAAAATCATTTCAGCTATTCTCCTTACTTGCATTTTCAAAAAAAAATTAGCATTAGTTGGTCATCTTAGGCAGAAATTAATCATTTTGGAGAAAACTGATGTTTTAACAATATTATGTTCAACCCATGAACATGATATATCACTCCATTTATTTAGCTCTTCTTTAATTTCTTTCATTAGTTCTTCATTGCTTAAAGCAAACAAATATTGCATATGTTTTATAAAATTTAGACCTAAGTATTTCTTTTTTATATATTACTATAAATACTACTTTTTAAAATTTCCAGTTGCTTATTACTAGTACAAAGAAACATGATTTTTGTTTTCTTGTCTTGGATACTGAGACATTGATAAGCTTACTAATTAGTTCTAGTAGCTTTTTGAAAGAGTCTTTGGGATTTTTATATGGATAATAACCATATGTCATCTGTGAATAGAGACAGTTTTATTCTTCCTTCCTACATATTTTCCTTTTATTTATTTTTCTTGCTGTATTGTACTAGCTAGGACCTCCAGTACAATAATGAATAAGAGTAGTGAGAATGGACATCTTTACCTTATTCCTGATCTTCAGGGGAAGGCATTCAGTCTTTCAATATTAAGCATGATTTTAGCTAAAAATGCCATTTATCATGTTGAGGAAGTTCTTTTCTATTTCTAGTTTCTGAGATTTTTTTTCATAAATTGAGGTTGAATTTTGTCAAAGGTCATTTGCTTTTCTTGAGATAACCAGTTTTTCCTCTTTAATCTTTTAATATAATTACATATAAACTGTTCAAATTTTTTATTTAAATTTAATTTAATTAACATATAGTGTATTATTATTTAGAGGTAGAATTTAGTGATTCATCAGTTGCATATAATACCCAGTTCTCATTACATCAAGTGCCCTCCTTAATGTCCACCACCTAGTTACCCCATCCCCCATACCAAACTCCCCTCCAGCAACCTTCAATTTCTTTCCTATATTTAAGAGTTTCTACATATAAAGTTTTTTGGATGTTGAACCAACATTCCATTCCCAGATTAAACCCTGGTCATGAAGTACTATATTTTTTTATATATTGCTGAAATCAAATTGTTAATATTTGATTGATGATTTTTAAAAAGATTATTTATTTATTTATTTGACAGAGAGAGAGATCACAAGTAGACAGAGAGGCAGGCAGAAGGAGAGGGGGAAGCAGGCTCCCTGCTGAGCAGAGAGCCTGATTCAGGGTTTGATCCCAGGATCCTGAGACCAGGACCTGAGCCTAAGGCAGAGGCTTAATCAACTGAACCACCCAGGTGACCCTTGATTGATGATTTTTGCATCTGTATTTCTCATCTTCTTATATATTCTGGAGGAATTTATATAAAATTGATATTATTTCTTCCTTAAATGTTTGGTAGAATTCTAAAAAAAAAAAAGGCCATCTAGGCCTCAGGTTGTTTTTTAAATTCTATTTTTTTAAAGGTTTTAAAATATAATTCAATCAGGGATACCTGGGTGGCTCAGCAGGTTAAATGGCTGCCTTTGGCTCCGGTCATGATCCCATGGTCCTGGGATCAAGTCAGTATTGTGCTCCTTGCTCAGCAGGAAGCCTCTTTTCCCTCTGCCTGCTTCTCCCCCTGCTTGTGCATACTCTCTTTCTCTCTCTGACAAATAATAAATAAAATCTTTTTTAAAAAAATGTAATATAATTCAATCTATTTAAAAGTTATAGGACTATCCAGGTGATCTGTTTTTTCTTTGCCAGTTTGTGTCTCTTAAGAATTTTATGCATTTCATTTAAGTCATTGAATTTATGGCTTAATTTCCAAATATTTTGGACAATTTTACAGGTACATTTTTGTTTAATTTCTAGTTTGAATATGGTATGTTCCAAGAGTTTATCTTTAAAATTACTTGTTCTTTTAAATTTATCAAGATTTACTCTATGTCTCTGAATATGATCTATTTTGGTGAATGTTCCAACTGCATTTAAAAAGTTGTTACCTGGAGTGCAGTATAAATGTTAATTAATAAATTTGTTGGCAATGCTGTTCAGGACTGTTAGGAACCTTACTGATTTTCTGTCTACTGTTCTATCAACTGCTGAGAAAAGAATGTTAAAGTCTATCCGTAATGATGGATTTCTCTTTCTTATTCTTTGTCTTTCTTTCTCTCAGATCTATCAGTGCTATTTTTGCTTGAGACAGTTATATTTTGGGGCATTTATAAATAAGATAAAATGAATTTGATAATTGCCTCCAGTTATGCCATTCTCATTGTTCTTCATTCATTATATAGATACAAGTCTCTGTCTGGTGTCATATTTCTTCCACCAGAGAACTTCCTTTAAGCTTCTTTTAGAATAGGCCTGCTGACAATAAATTCTTTCCAGCTTTTGTTTTGCTACAAGCTCATCTTTAAGTCTTCATTTATGCTTAGTGATAAGTAATACAGAGATGGTCTCTCTCCATGCTTTTGCTATTCAGATAGCAGTAGACTGCTTTCATTACTGAATGCTTATTACCCTGGAGGTAGGAAGGGCCGGGGGTAGAGGGGCATTCTCTGGTGTCCTGATTCAGCCTCGCAGACAGGCACTAAGGATATCAGGATATTGGGGTATCTTGGATATCAGGGTGGGATCTTCTCAATGATCTTTTCCTGTACCCAGTGACAGGACTCTCTAATGGTCTGGACCCATGATGTATTTCCTGCCCCTGTCCTAGATTAGAGGGTTTATTTCTGTTTCCTCTGCCTACCCACCAGCTGCAATAGGTCTTCATCAGTGCCCTAGATAGGTGACAGGGTTTGCTCTTCCTCAACCAGAAAGCTTCAGGCTTATATTCCTTAAGGAAGACAGGGAAGAAGGATCTGGAGAAGCCTTTGTGCTTTTCCTCTATCTGGTGCTATTCTCTTCCAGGCCTGTATCAGGAGGGTAGCTTTCTCAGAACCTCATCTTGTACCCCAAATCCTTCTTGTGAGTCCTAGTGAGCTCTGCAGAGAAGAATATGCACGTTGCTGCAAATTTCTCTTGTGCTGTCAGGGGTTTCATATTCTCAACTAGCCCATAGCCAGCCTTTAGGAATTTGTTACTTTTATTTTATTAGTATTATTTTTAAAGATTTTATTTGACAGGCAGAGATCACAAGTAGGCAGAGAGGCAGGCAGAGGGGGGGGGGGAGGCAGGCTCCCTGCTGAGCAGAGAGCCCAATGCAGGGCTCGATCCCAGGACCCCAGGATCATGACCCGAGCGGAAGGCAGAGGCTTTAACCCACTGAGCCACCCAGGCGCCCAGGAATTTGTTACTTTTAGATAATTTTGTTTGCTTGTTTGTTTTTGTTACTGGATTGTATAGCATTTGGAGACATCTGCCTCAGGTAAATCAGTACTTATGTCCTGTCTCTCCTTAACCCACTGAGCCACTCAGGGGCATTGGGTGGAATTTCTAGTATTATGTTGAGTAAGAACGGTGAGAGTGGATATCCTCGCCATGTTCCCAAATGTAGGATGCTCCATATCAAACTGAAGTAATTTCCCTGAAACACTTGCTGAGGTGTTTTGTTTTTTTATCATGAATGTGAGTTGGATTTTGAATTACACTGATTAATTTTCAAATGTTGAAACAGCTTTGGATACTTGGAATAAATCACTTAGTCACGGTATATAATTTCATACATTGTGGGATTTAGTTTGCTACTATTTGTTGATTTTTGTGTCTAAGCTCATAAGAGATACTGGCATGCATGCAGTTCTTATTTCTTTGGTTCTAGTTATCTGGGTAATACTGGCCTTATAAAATGAGTTGGGAAGTGTTCCTTCTTCCTACTGATAAAATTTGTCCTGTTGTAGGGTGGCTGGCTAGCTCGTCAGCAGAGCATGTAACTCTTGATCTTGAGGTTGCAAGTTCAAGCCCCACATTGGGTGTAGAGATTACTTGAAAATATAATCTTTTAAAAAATGTTCTGTTGAGGGGCACCTGGGTGGCTCAGTGGGTTAAAGCCTCTTGCTTTCGGCTCAGGTCATGATCCCAGGGTCCTGGGATGGAGCCCTGCATCGGGCTCTCTGCTCGGCAGGAAGCCTGCTTGCCTTCCTCCTCTTTCTCTGCCTGCCTCTCTGCCTACTTGTGATCTCTGTCAAATAAATAAAACAAAATCTTTTAAAAAAAATGTTCTGTTGACAAAAATTACAGGATAGACCAATTTCTGGAAGACGGAATAGATTTTCTGGAAGAGACTGTCTTAAATTAGTGTTAATCCTTTGGATGTTTGGTATTATCCTCCAGTGAAATCATATGGGCTTGGATTTCTTTTTCAAGAGCTTCTAAATTATGAATTATAATTTTTTATTAACATATAATGTATTACTTGTTTCAGGAGTACAGGTCTGTGATTCATCAGTCTTAAACAATTCACAGTGCTCACCAAAGCACATACCCTCCCCAGGGTCCATAACTCAGCCACCCCATCCCTCCCCTCTCCCGCAAGCAACCCTGTTTCCTGAAATTAAGAATCTCTTATGGTTTGTCTCCCTTGAATTACAATTTATAATTTAAATTATTTAAATTTATAAATAGAGGCACCTGGGTGGCTCAGTGGGTTAAAGCCTCTGCCTTCGGCTTGGGCCGTGATCTCAGGGTCCTGGGATCGAGCCCCATGTCAGGTTCTCTGCTCCGCAGACAGCCTGCTTCCTCCTCTCTCTCCCTGCCTGCCTCTCTGACTACTTGTGATCTCTATCAAATAAATAAAAAAATAAAATCTTAAAAAAAAATAAATTTATAAATAAAACTTAAAAGCAAAAAAATAAAAAGACAAAAAACTCAAAAGATTATGTTTCCTTCCTCAACCACTAGCTTTTTGGTTCATTGATTTTTCTCTTTTTCAATTTGATTAATCTCTGCTCTTGTCCTGTTTTGGATGTGCTTTTAGGTTGTTTAGTTAGGAAGTAAGATTATCGATTTGACTTTTTGTTGTTTCTTTTTTTTTTAATTTTTTATTTTTAAAGATTTTATTTATTTGACAGACAGATATCACAAGCAGGCAGAGAGGCAGGCAGAGAGAGAGGAGGAAACAGACTCTCTGCGGAGCATGACCTGAGCTGAAGGCAGAGGCTTTAACCCACAGAGCCACCCAGGCACCCTGACTTTTTGTTGTTTCTAATGCAAGCACTTGACACTTCTGAATTTCTCTTTCAGTACTCTTTTAGCAGTATTCCACACATTTCAGTATGTTGATAAGTCATTCATTTCTGTGTTTAATTTTCTTATATGATTTCCTTTTGATCCATCAATTATTAAGTATATTAATTTTGTTTAGTGATTTTCCTATCACCTATTATTGATTTGTGATCTGATACAATTAATGAATAAAAAACATACTCTATATAATTTCAATTCTTTTAAATTAGTTTCATGACCCAGGATATATGGTGTTTTGGTGAATGTTCCATAGGTGCTTTAAAAAAAAAGTGCATTCTATTGTTAGTTATAAACTGGTAGTATCTACTTACACTCCTCCATAGCAGGATATGAGTTCCCAATGGATAATGCTAGAGACATCATTTGTGCTAATTTGTGCTAATTGTTGGGTAAAAATTGGTATTTCCTATGGCCTCATATTTTCATCTGTCACACAAGGTTGAGCATCTTTTCATCTTTATTAGCCATATGAATTTCCTCTTAAGGGAAATGCCTATGTATGGTGGAGAATTACCAATATTCATGTGCTGCTCTGAATTTTCCAGACCCACAATCAGGTGTATGACCAAGTGAGTTCTGGCCAGAGGGATATGAGTATGAGAAGTCTAAGTCTCTCCCAAGTCTGGCCCTTAACAGTATCCAGTGTGATCCTATCTTGCTGTGCTCCATCAGTTTTAGAGACTATGTGTTCCAGGTGGCATAATTACTAGAAGGAATAGGGCCTCTCAAATTACCATACTTACCAAATGGAATATCCCTTATACATTTCCTTTAGGGGAGAACATTTTGTGGTAAACTTTCATTTATTTCATCCTCATTTTAATAATTTCATAATATGTTTTAATTATTAACACTAATTAATAAATTATTAAGTTATTAATTTTATAATAATTTGATACTTCTGGGTACAGAATTCCAATCTGATAATTTTATTTAATTAAAGGCTAGTGGATAAACATAGGTTCAGCACAATTACCTCAGATCACCCTTCATATTGTATACATACAAGCCAATGAATGTAATCTGAAAGAAATCTGCAACCAGCAGTGAAATGTATAGCTTTTCCTTCCCTCCCAAAAGAAAAACTTAACCACATTAAGAATTTCATTAACACACACTCTCCTGTGACAAACAAGCCAGACATAGAGAATACAAAAAATTAGATGCTAATGTTATGAACACTTTTTTGTTAAAAAAAAAAAAAGCAGCAGACATATATTGTTATTGACAACTATGCCCCAAAGGGCATTATCAAGAGATATTATGCTGCAGAAAAAAGCTATATATACATACACAGTAAGAAAATAAACTTCACGATTAACACATGCATATTTAATACTGGAGGAATCATAGCCTTCCAAAATTTCTCCACATTTCAAGCCAACAGTTATTTTTCTGTCAAAATTTTGAAGATTTAATTCCACTCTTTCTGGTGGTCACTGTTGCTGGTTAACTCTTAAATTTATTTGGTGATAACTCCATTTCTCTGACTGCAAAATCTTCTTTGATTATGGTATTGTTCAGGCCACTGCAAAATGTCTTAGGTATGGATTTCTTTTTATCTTACTTAATAAGCTGTACTTAAGGATAAAAGGATTCATTTTACATAATTTTAAGAAAACCACAATCATGGTCTCCTCTTTGTTGCTTCCAAGGACTGTGATTAGATTTCATTTCATCCTGTAGGTCAGGGATTGACACACTTAGTAAGAGATCACAGAGTAGATATTTTAGGCTTTGAGGGCCACACAGACTTATATCTACTGAACTCTGCCATTATAGCACCTAAGCAGCCATAGACAGTATATAAGAACACAGATCTGTCTTCCAATAAATAATTTAAAAACAAGCAAGCTGGATTTGACCTGTGGGGTATATTCTGCAAATCCCTGCTCTCAATCTCTTTTCCTTCTCCTTGTGTGTGCAATGTCTTGGTAGTTATTTGCATATGTCATATAGCTCATTGATTTTTTTCTTTACCTGTTTGTTTTAATCCATTGAGTTTTTTAGTGTAACACTTCCCTTCCTGAAGTCTCACCTTTTCCAAATCTGCTCATTTTCCTCCAAAAGTCTTATTTAAACGTTTTACAAATAGCTAGTCTACTTCAGTCCTGGGAAGAGGGTGATAAAATAGTAATTTCTATGTTCATTGTTTATGCTAATCTCACTCATTGCAGCTTTTTTCCTATCATTCATCTTTGATAGCTAATTTCTTGACTTTAATTTGTGGTAATCCTGTTTACATCTCTAGCCAACCTGGGACCACTTCAGCCTCTTGAAGACCTTTTTCAACACTGGTCCATGGCACAATTAGCATAACACTGGTCGTAGCATCTGAGCTCAAGAAAGCCCCAACACCTGTTGCTTATTGCTCTCCTCCCAACTAAATGGATGTGGAGGAGGCATGGGAGAGATGTTCCCGAGCGAGCTTCTTCTGCCCCCAAGCATGGCAATGCCTTAAAAAATGGGTCCCATGCAGGTTCTACTTGTAATACTAGAAACAAAATTGGCAGGTCTCTAAATTTAATTCTAATCTAATCCCAATCAAAATTCTAATGTTTAATTTCACTCAATTTTTAAAAATTGAATAAAGTGTTTGTGAATTTCTCATAGAATGACAACTATTGCAATTCAGAGGAGCAGTAAGTAAATTGTGGCAGCATAACTGAGAGTTCATTAATTAAAAAAAAAAGCAATCTGGTTCCCTATCTCTTACTGTATATAAAAATGTCTTTAATCCATCTGGAATCTTAGTGTAAAAGTTAATTATCTGGATCCTAAGTGCAAAATAAAGACCGTTTTATCATTTTGACATGGGGGATACAATCCAAAACAAGGTAGAATAGCCAGATACTATAAAGGAAAATCCAGACATACAACTACATAAAATTCAAAATTTTAATAGAAAAAAGGCATAAATCTCAAAAGACAAACAGTAGATTGTGAAAAAATGTTTCCAAACCATCTAAAAAGGGGGTTTTGTACAGACTTATAAACCAAAAGAATTTCTAAAGGATATTGGTTATTAGGCAAGTCATACGGCTAACAGATAAAAGATCAACCCCACTTGAAGTCCAGTATATAAAAAGCAAAAAAACTGATTATAATCTTTTCATTTAGATTAACAAAGAAAATGAGGGCAGTAAAACCCAATGCTGGTGAGGATAATGGGAAAGTGGTGCTTTCAGACTCCTAGGAATGTAACCTGCTCTAATGTTTTTTGGAAACGTCATTAGGTACCTCCTATTAAAATAAAAACTACTACTTTTGACTGTAACTTCTGACCCAGCAACCCCATTTGAGGAGCTCTACTCTTTAGAAATAGCACATTTATGTAAGGCTATATACATGGCATATTTACTGCAGCATTGTTCAGTGGAGAAAGACTGGGATTAACTGAATCAATAGGGGATTATATAAATCATGATATGTCTGTTCTAAGGAATGTTGTTTAGCCTTTTAAAAAAGAATGAATCATATAATGAGCACTGAGTATTACATAAAACTGATGAATCACTGACCTCTACCTCTGAAACCATTAATACATCACATACTAGTTAACTTAATTTAAATTTTTAAAAAATGCAAAAAAAAAAAAAAAGGAATGAATCCATCTATATCCATCTAAAGACCTATACAGATGCTCCTGATGCATTAAGAAAAACTCAATTGCCAAGTAATATGTATAAAGGATCATGTTTTTGTAAAAACAAAACAAAACAAAACAAACCCTCAAAGTCCTGACATGTCAATATTTGGATGAGCATGAAAAGATGAAAAATAGGGGCACCTGGGTGGCTCTGTTGGTTAAGAGTCTGCCTTCAGCTCAAGTTGTGATCCCAGGGTCCTGGGATGGAGCCCCGAGTCAGGCTCCAACGCTAAGCAGGGAGCCTGCTTTTCCCTCTGTCTCTTATGAATAAGTAAATAAAATCCTTTAAAAAGGAGACTGAAAACTATACAAGTTTTGATCTCTCAATAATTGGGATAGGAAGGAAAGAAACTATTTCCTACTATCTCTACCTTGGTAGATAAGCTTTCTGGGCAGCATTACAGCTAACTTGAGTTTATGCTCATGAATTTGAAGTGAGGCTGGTTATCATGGTTGCATGTGTCTCTGTAAGTGCAGAGCAGGCAGGCAGATTTAATAAGGATTTGAGTTTTGCCAAGTGAATACAACAAAGAAAGGAACAATGGGATTGAGGGTCTATGTAAGGGAGTGGTTATGAATAATAACACACAACAAACCTGCGTAAGGAAAGAAGTAAAACAATGAAGGGGAGATGTACTGTGAAAAATACTAGGATTGATGGACTGTAAGGTCACAGTGAAGTCTAATGATTTTTGGAGTCAAAGCCCTATCTGGAGAAAGCTAGAAAAAGATATGAAGCAGTAAGAGCTTGCCTGAAATCGAGACTAAGGAAAAATTTAAATTATTGGCAATGACAAAGGAATGGCTAAAGTTGATTAGCTATTAAGATCATTAGCAGAGTTCAAGGGACTGAGGTGTCAATTGGAAACAGTGAGAGACTAAAATCTTTGGGGAATAAGGAGTGAACCAGAGATGGTAAATGACTAACAGTGGTATGGTCTTATGATCATGAAAAACCCTAAGCTGGGGATTTTTAGGGAAGAAGGTAGGGGGTAGAGGAGAGGAATAGTCTGCAAGTGGCACTCCAAAGGTTAAGAAAAACACTAGTGAGAAGAAACAGGCACTAAATGAGAGCCTACAGCAGAGAGCCCAGGTTCCGTTAGGGTAGTGGTTCTCAAATTTTAGTGTGTATTAGAATCACCTGGAAGGAGTTTTAGTCTTCAACTAAAAAGACTGCTGAACCCTACACCAGAGTTTCTGATTAAGTAATTCTGAAGTTTGAGAATTTGCATTTCTAAACATTCTCAGAGGATGCTGATGAAGCTGCTCCTGGGACCACACTTCCAGAACAACTCGAGTACAAAAAAAAAAGGGAGGGGGGGAAACAAACAGTAAGTTTGGTCATATAGGGAATGTTTCTGATGACTGATCAAGAAACCAAGAAAACACTATGAAAAAGTTTTAGAAGTTGGAGAGTAATGAGAGTTGTGGACAGAAAAGGAGTCCTCACAAAACCAGGCTTGAGTTGAAGGCAAATAAGTTACATGAGGTATTTCACGCATAAAATTAACAGAAGTAAACTCCGTAAGAAGTTCTGAAAAGCCAAAAAACCAAAAAACTTGATATAGGAATTAAGCATAATATAAGCAACACAAGCTTATTATAGGAAGGATGAGTTATATAAACAGATGTTTTCTCGCTAAACTGACTTCAACCAACCTATCAAAATGTCTGTTGACTGAGCAAAGGTTAAAGTGTTAAGCTGGTTAAACAAAACAGTGATAACCATAACACAGCTCTCTATCAGGGCTCCCTCCTCCAATGTTACTAGGAAAACCTTAAGTAAGCCATTATTCTTTAATATAAGATGTTAATAAAACTGAATTTTCCTTTTTCAGATGTAGCTAAAGCTCATTGATTCATCAGTTTTATCAGTTGTTTAAAGGCAGCTATTGAAAGATTTAATGTGTATTTGACAGAATTATATCCTTACTATTTTCATTCTCTCTTCAAAATGGTAAATTTCCCACAGATCTTAAAGTATTATATATTAAAAACAACCAGAAAACACTGAAATGTCTTAAATGAAAAACACAAACACCCTGTAATTCCATCACCTAGAGCTAACCACTAAGTACATCTGATGTATCATCCTAAAAAAAAAAAAAAATATATATATATATATATGCATATATATATGCTAGAATATACAGAGATAGATCTAATCTACGCTGATCTTTTAGAAAAATACCAAGGCAAACGACTTAGTATATGCATACTAATTCCTTGCTTAAAAATATCTACAGGCAAAGGGTGCCTGGGTGTCTCAGTCCGTTATCATCTGCCTTCAGGTCAGGTCATGCTCCCAGGGTCCTGGGATCGAGCCCCATATGGGGTGTCCTGCTCAGTGGGGAGCCTACTTCTCCCTCTGTCTTACCCCCTGGCTTGTGTTCTCTCTCTCTTTCAAATAAATAAATAAAATCTTTAAAAAAAATTAGCTATACTTGAATGGGTATGATTACCACTTTAATTCTAGTTATGTTTCATGAAGGTGTCACCACCATTTTAGCCACAAGTAGATGATATTTTTTAAATGGCTGTAGTTTAGATATTTCAAAAAATTATATTGATTATAAAAACAAATGAAGTCAATGAAACTTTTTCTTTTTCTCTCTAAAATACACACTCATTCTGAATTTTTACTTTAGATGGTATCATAATGGGGCCTGAATCATGTTACACTTCAAGAATCTAAAACGTTAAAATATATGAAGTGGATACACATGATTTATACATAATTGCAACTGGAGAATGATGAAACAAAAATAATTTACACATTTAAAGACTATATAGTTAAGTAAAAATATAAACATTCATTGATATCACATATGCATATAAGAATTGTATAAGTTCCTATAGAAACTTACATCATAATATTACTATTATTTTGCTCAAATTTAACATTATCCAAACCATAAGTAACATTCTCTTTAAACCAAATTTCAATATAACTTTTGCATAGAGAATCAGCAGAGAATTTTATGTAGCCTGATGGTCAAAAAAACCAAGTATTATTTGTTAGAGGTCCTAAATATTTTAAGGCAGAGAGGCATTTGTTTTAAAAGTTAAAAACACAACAGGGGCTGTTTTTGTTACACCTTTATATATTTTTCATTTTTAAACAAGAAGGAGCTATCTCTTTTGGATCTTCACTGCTTACAAAGGACCGATAATACATAGCAGACAATTATTTATAAAATGAGTAACATCTGGGAATTTATTCAATTTTTAGAGATCCAAAATATAATTTCCTACAAACTACACCATTTAGAAAATGAACATATAGCTATTAAAAATATATGTGAAAACTGTTTAATCATTTTAGAGCAGTCAAAATACAATATAAGATTGGTATCTTGGTGTTTGAAATCAATCATTTTACCATATGCATTTTAATCTTTTGTATCATTCATCTTAAGTTGATGGTTAAATAAGTTTTAATCAAAGTTGTTTTCAAACATTGTCATAATGTCACTTTGAAGAGTCATATCAATGGTACCAGCCATCTGTAGAAAGAAGGAAGAAAATTATTACTTTAAAAAATTTTCTATTTCTGTTCAAATACTGACTTTTGTTAAACTCTTGTTCATGTGAAATAAAATTTAAAACTTACAAGAACATTAACAACAAGTTTAACTTCTCCATTTAAGATATAGAAAACTATCAGTGTTGACAGAATATTAACAAGGACATGAACTGAGATTGTATTGTTTCATTTATCTCTACAACCAACATAGCGCTAGACACATAAAATTATTTTCTGAATGGACCAGTATCTCTATTTGAGGAAACTATAATATGTAACATTAAACTATAGGCTTTCCTGGATTCTGCTACTTACTGTGTAACCTAGGGCAAATTATTTAACCAAGTTTATTTTATATATAGGTATTTATGAAAATCAAACCAAAATGCATGTATAACATTCAGTACAATGGTGTTCATTAAATGCTAAAAAGCCATTAAAAATAAGCTAAAGGAAGCAAAAGTCTAGTAAGATAAAAGAAATAGGAGTGCCTGGGTGGTTCAGTTGGTTAAGCATCTGCCTTTGGCTCAGGTCATGATCTCAGGGTCCTGGGATTTAGCCCCATATTGGGCACCCTGCTCAGTGAGGTGTCTGCTTCTCCCTCTCTGCCCTTCTTGCTCTCCTGCTCGCTCTCTTATTCTCTCAGATAAATAAATAAAATCTAAAGTAAAAAAGCAAAGGAAATAAATGTTTCTTATATTCTCAAGCCCTCTCTCAAAGGTTCATGTGGTGGCATCCAAAATGACACCAACTATGAAATTTTTAAAAATGTTTTTTGGGGCACCTGAGTGGTGCACAGTTGGTTAAGCATCTGACTCTTGGTTTAGCCTCAGGTCATGATCTCAGGGTTATGAGACTGAGCCCTGCTTTGGGCTCCATGCTGAGTGTGGAATTGGCTTGGAATTCTCTCTCCATCTCCCTCTCTGCCCCCCCCCATTAAGCAAGTAAATCTTAAAAAAAAAAAGTTTGTTTCTTGGGGTACCTGGGTGGCTCAGTCAGTTAAGCCTCTGTTTTTGGCTCAGGTGATGATCTCAGGGTCTTAGGATCCAGCCCCATATCAGGCTCTCTGCTCAGCGGAGAGTCTGTCTCTCCCTCTCTGATCTCTCTTGCTCTCACTCTCTCTCAAATAAATAAATAAAATCTCTAGAGGAGTCAAGATGGCGGAGAAGTAGCAGGCTGAGACAAAATCAGGCAGCAGGAGATCAGCTAGATAGCCTATCAAACCATTCCGAACACCTATGAATCAAACAGGAGATCAAAGAGAAGAAAAACAACAATTCTAGAAACAGAAAATCGACCACTTTCTAAAAGGTAGGACCACAGAGAAGTGAATCCGACGCGACGGGAAGATAGACCCTGGAGGGAGGGGCTGGCTCCCGGTAAGCGGCGGAACAATGGAGCACAAAATCAGGACTTTTAAAAGTCTGCTCCACGGAGGGACATCGCTCCAGAGGCTAAACTGGGGTGAAGACCTCACGGGGACAGCACAGACTCAGGTCCCGCGGGGTCACAGAAGGATCGGGGGTGTCTGAGTGTCGCAGAGCTCACAGGTATTAGAGCAGGGAGGCCGGCTGCGGAGACAGAGCCGAGGAGTGAGCCCTCAACTCGGGGTTTCCTAGAGCCGTGGTCTGTGACACGGGCCGGTGCTCTGTACGAGGGGTCCCCACAAGATCCGGGGAGACTCCGACCTGAGAGAGCTCAGGGATCAACGGGGTTCGGAGACTCCAGGTGGGACTCTGCCAGAGACAGAGACGCTTGGTCACAGGCTGGGTGACCTCGGAGCACAGCCAGAAGCCAGTGAGACGGGACTGATTACGCACGATTTTCTCCAAGTGCGGCTGGAGGCTGGGGAGACGGGAGTGACTAAGCGCTTTTCTCTGAAGGTGCACTGAAGACCGGGGCCCCTAGCTCTCGGCTCCTCTGAGCTGGAGATTGGGAGGCCGCCATTTTCATTCCCATCCTCCGGAACTCTACGGAAAGGGTTCAGGGAACAAAAGCTCCCAAAACCGAACCTTAGAGGATTACTTAGCCCTGCCCCTGGTAAGGGCGGTGCAATTCTGCCTGGGGCAGAGACACTTGAGAATCACTACAACAGGCCCCTCCCCCAGAAGAGCAACAAGAAATCCAGCCAAGACCAAGTTCACTTAGCAAGGAGAACAGCGGATTCTTATCAGGACAAAATGACAAGGCAGAAAAACTCACCACAAAAAAAAGAACAGGAGGCAGTACCGAAGGCTAGGGACCTAATCAATACAGACATTGGTAATATGTCAGATCTAGAATTCAGGACGATGATTCTCAAGGTTCTAGCCGGGCTTGAAAAAGGCATGGAAGATATTAGAGAAACCCTGTCAGGAGAAATAAAAGCCCTTTCTGGAGAAAAAAAGAACTAAAATCTAATCAAGTTGAAATAAAAGAAGCTATTAATGAGGTGCAATAAAAAAATGGAGGCTCTTACTGCTAGGATAAATGAGGCAAAAGAAAGAATTAGTGATATAGAAGACCAAATGACAGAGAATAAAGAAGCTGAGCAAAAGAGAGACAAACAACTACTGGACCAGGAGGGGAGAATTCAAGAGATAAGTGATACCATAAGACGAAACAACATTAGAATAATTGGGATTCCAGAAGAAGAAGAAAGAGAAAGAGGAGCATAAGGTATACTGGAGAGGATTATTGTAGAGAATTTCCCTAATATAGCAAGGGGAACAAGCATCAAAATCCAGGAGGTGCAGAGAACACCCCTCAAAATCAATAGGAATCAGTCCACAACCCGCCATCTAATGTAAAATTTACAAGTCTTAGCGACAAAGAGAAAATCCTGAAAGCAGCACGGGACAAGAAGTCTGTAACATACAATGGTAAAAATATTAGATTGGCAGCAGACTTATCCACAGAGACCTGGCAGGCCAGAAAGAACTGGTATGATATATTCAGAGCACTAAACGAGAAAAACATGCAGCCAAGAATACTTTATCCAGCTAGGTTATCATTGAAAATAGAAGGAGAGATAAAAAGCTTCCAGGATAAACAAAAACTGAAAGAATTTATAAACACCAAACCAGCTCTACAGGAAATATTGAAAGGGGTCCTCTAAGCAAAGAGAGACCCTAAAAATATTAGATCAGAAAGGAACAGAAACAATATACAGTAACAATCACCTTACAGGCAATACAATGGCACTAAATTCATATCTCTCAATAGTTACCCTGAACATAAATGGGCTAAATGCCCCAATCAAAAGACACAAGGTCTCAGAATGGATAAAAAACAAAACCCATCAATATGCTGCCTACAAGAAACTCATTTTAGACCTAAAGACACCTCCAGATTGAAAGTGAGGGGGTGGAAAACAATTTACCATGTAATGGACATCAAAAGAAAGCTGGGGTGGCAATCCTTATATCAGATCAATTAGATTTTAAGCCAAAGACTATAATAAGAGATGAAGAAGGACACTATGTCATACTCAAAGGGTCTGTCCAATAAGAAGATCTAACAATTTTAAATATGTATGCTCCTAACATGGGAGCAGCCAACTATATAAACCAATTAATAACAAAATCAAAGAAACACATTGACAAGAATACAATAATAGTAGGAGACTTTAACACACCCCTCACTGAAATGGACAGATCATCCAAGCAAAAGATCAACAAAGAAATAAAGGTCTTAAATGACACACTGGAGCAGATGGACATCACAGATATATTCAGAACATTCCATCCCAAAGCAACAGAATACACATTCTTCTCTAGTGCCCATGGAACATTCTTCAGAATAGATCACATCCTGGGTTATAAATCAGGTCTCAACCAGTATCAAAAGATTGGGATCATTCCCTGCATATTTTCAGACCACAATGCTCTGAAGCTAGAACTCAATCACAAGAGGAAATTTGGAAAGAACACAAATACATGGAGACTAAACAGCATCCTTCTAAAGAATGAATGGGTCAACCAGGAAATTAAAGAAGAATTGAAAAAAATCAAGGTAACAAATGATAATGAAAACACAACTGTCCAAAATCTGTGGGACACAGCAAAGGCAGTCCTGAGAGGAAAATATATAGCGATACAAGCCTATCTCAAGAAACAGGAAAGGTCTCAAATACACAACCTAACCCTACACCTAAAGGAGCTCGAGAAAGAACAACAAAGAAAGCCTAAACCCAGCAGGAGAAGAGAAATAATAAAGATCAAAGCAGAAATCAATGAAATAGAAACCAATAAAACAATAGAACAAATCAATGAAACTAGGAGCTGGTTCTTTGAAAGAATTAATAAGATTGATAAACCCCTGGCCAGACTTATCCAAAAGAAAAGAGAAAGGACCCAAATAAATAAAATCATGAATGAAAGAGGAGAGATCACAACCAACACCAAAGAAATACAAACAATCATAGGAACATATTATGAGCAACTCTATGCCAACAAATTAGACAATCTGGAAGAAATGGATACTTTCCTAGAGACATATAAACTGCCAAAACTGAACCAGGAAGAAACAGAAAACCTGAATAGGCCCATAACCAGTAAGGAGATTGAAACAGTCATCAAAAATCTCCAAACAAACAAAAGCCCAGGGCCAGATGGCATCCCAGGGGAATTCTACCAAACATTTAAAGAAGAATTAATTCCTATTCTCCTGAAACTGTTCCAAAAAATAGAAATGGAAGGAAAACTTCCAAACTCATTTTATGAGGCCAGCATCACCTTGATCCCCAAACCAGACAAGGATCCCATCAAAAAAGAGAATTACAGACCAATATCCTTGATGAACACAGATGCGTAAATTCTCACCAAAATACTAGCCAATAGGATCCAACAGTACATTAAAAGGATTATTCACCACGACCAAGTGGGATTTATTCCAGGGCAGCAGGGTTGGTTCAACATCTGCAAATCAATCAATGTGATACAATACATTAACAAAAGAAAGAACAAGAACCATATGATACTCTCAATAGATGCTGAAAAAGCATTTGACAAAGTACAACATCCCTTCCTAATCAAAACTCTTCAAAGTGTAGGGATAGAAGGCACATACCTCAATATTATCAAAGCTATCTATGAAAAACCCACGGCAAGTATCATTCTCAATGGAGAAAAACTGAGAGCTTTTCTGTTAAGGTCAGGAACATGGCAGGGATGTCCACTATCACCACTGCTATTCAACATAGTACCAGAAGTCCTAGCCTCAGCAATCAGACAACAAAAAGAAATTAAAGGCATCCAAATTGGCAAAGAAGAAGTCAAACTATCACTCTTTGCAGATGATATGATACTATACATGGAAAACCCAAAAGGCTCCACTCCAAAACTGCTAGAGCTTGTACAGGAATTCAGTAAAGTGTCAGGATATAAAATCAATGCACAGAAATCAGTTGCATTTCTTTACACCAACAACAAGACAGAAGAAAGAGAAATTAAGGAGTCAATCCCATTTACAATTACACCCAAAACTATAAGATACCTAGGAATAAACCTAACCAAAGAGGCAAAGAATCTATACTCAGAGAACTATAAAGTACTCATGAAAGAAACTGAGGAAGACACAAAGAAATGGAAAAATGTTCCATGCTCATGGATTGGAATAATAAATATTGTGAAAATGTCTATGCTACCTAAAGCTATCTACACATTGAATGCAATGCCTATCAACATCCCATCCAATTTTTTCAAAGAAATGGAACAAATAATCCAAACAAAAAAATTTATATGGAACCAGAAAAGACCTCGAATAGCCAAAGGAATTTTGAAAAAGAAAGCCAAAGTTGGTGGCATCACAATTCCAGACTTCAAGCTCTATTACAAAGCTGTCATCATCAAGACGGCATGGTACTGGCACAAAAACAGACACATAGATCGATGGAACAGAATAGAGAGCCCAGAAATAGACCCTCAACTCTATGTCAACTAATCTTCGACAAAGCAGGAAAGAATATCCAATGGAAAAAAGACAGCCTCTTCAACAAATGGTGTTGGGAAAATTGGACAGCCACATGCAGAAAAATGAAATTGGACCATTTCTTTACACCACACACGAAAACAGACTCAAAATGGATGAAGGACCTCATCATGAGAAAGGAATCCATCAAAATCCTTGAGGAGAACACAGGCAGCAACCTCTTCGACCTCAGCCGCAGCAACTTCTTCCTAGGAACAACGCCAAAGGCAAGGGAAGCAAGGGAAAAAATGAACTATTGGGACTTCATCAAGATCAAAAGCTTTTGCACAGCAAAGGAAACAGTTAACAAAACCAAAAGACAACTGACAGAATGGGAGAAGATATTTGCAAACAACATATCAGATAACGGGCTAGTATCCAAAATCTATAAAGAGCTTAGCAAACTCAACACCCAAAGAACAAACAATCCAATCAAGAAATGGGAAGAGGACATGAACAGACATTTCTGCAAAGAAGACATCCAGATGGCCAACAGACACATGAAAAAGTGCTCCACATCACTGGGCATCAGGGAAATACAAATCAAAACCACAATGAGATACCACCTCACACCAGTCAGAATGGCTAAAATGAACAAGTCAGGAAATGACAGATGCTGGCGAGGATGTGGAGAAAGGGGAACCCTCCTACACTACTGGTGGGAATGCAAGCTGGTACAACCACTCTGGAAAACAGCATGGAGGTTCCTCAAAAAGTTGAAAATAGAGCTACCTTTTGACCCAGCAATTGCACTACTGGGTGTTTAACCCTAAAGATACAAACGTAGTGATCCGAAGGGGCACGTGTACCCAAATGTTTATAGCAGCAATGTCCACAATAGCCAAGTTATGGAAAGAACCTAGATGTCCATCAACAGACGAATGGATAAAGACGAAGTGGTATATATACACAATGGAATACTATGCAGCCATCAAAAGAAATGAAATCTTACCATTTGCGATGACATGGATGGAACTAGAGCGTATTATGCTTAGCGAAATAAGTCAACTGGAGAAAGACAACTATCACATGATCTCCCTGATATGAGGAAGTGGAAATGCAACGGGGGTGGGGGTTAAGGTGGTAGGAAAAGAAAAAATGAAAGAAGATGGGATCGGGAGGGAGACAAACCAAAAGAGACTCTTAATGTCATAAAACAAACTGAGGGGGGTTCTAGGGGAGAGGGGTTGGGAAAGGGTGGTGGGGTTACATTATATGTTTAAATATAAATAAATAAATAAATAAATAATATCTCTAAAAAATAAATGTTCTTTGTTTTTTTCATCAGTAAATAGTAACAGCCTAGAGTGTAGGTAAATTTGTCAGTCTGCAACCAATTGGTTGACTTCCTGGATGAGAAGTATTCCCATTGGCTATGTGGGAGATGATTTGAAATAATGGCTTATATACCAAAGGGATATTAAGAAGTTACATGTGACTCTCATAAACTATAAATATTGCTTTAAAAATGTCATAGAAACAAAAGGATAAACTATTAAATCATAACCCAGGATACTTTCCTAATGCCCACTCCTAGGATGCCATATGTCTGTCCCAGAGAGTTCCCCAAAGTTCTATTTTAACCCTCCAATATGAGAGTTGCATATGCTGTCCTCATCTAAATATCATGTGATATTCCTGTTAAGTATCCAGACATACTGAAAAATTATAGAAATATGTAATTAAACTTGTTTTTACTTTAAAAGTACTTTATTTCAGACTGTCTTCCATCTTGAGTAAAATCTGCAGTGTGGAATAATTACTGATATGGAACTATTATTCTCTACACCAACTAATCTCTGATACCATGATTTACATAACTAACACTCTATAGCTATCATCATAACCTAACATATATACCTCAACCATTCAGATTTAAGATCAAACACTTTGTCAAGGGAACTGGGATGAGGTGAATTCATGGAAACTCTGCTAGGTGTCAAGTTATTATATCTTTTTTTAGTACAGATCCTTAAATTAGCAGTAACACAAGAATTTGGGTTGTCAAAAATAATAGTAGGTAGATCCAAGATCTGGTTGTTAGTTATCAAAGCTGTCAGATGTGGTGTTAGTTACATATTAGTGGCTTCCAGGTCTAGACAAGTTCCAGAAAAGTACTTGGGATATTAGAAGTTATATTAGGTTACCTCACTGGGTTGTTAGGTAGCAAGTAAGTTTCTGAGAAATCACATATGGGTACCTGAAGTATGGCCCTTATGAGAACCAACAGGAAAAATTCATATGTCATTAGAGAAAACAGTCCTAGCTAAGTACTAATGAAAAATTATGTGCTCCTAAAAAAACCACAAAAAAGTTAAGTGTTTAAGTAATTTAAACCTTCAATTCATTTAAATTAAATAAAATTTAATATTTAGTTTTGTTTTTTAAAAGATTTTATTTATTTATTTGTTAGAGAGAGAAAGAGCGAGCACAGGCAGACAGAGAGGCAGAGGGAGAAGCAGACTCCCTGCCGAGCAAGGAGCCCGATGTGGGACTCGATCCCAGGACACTGGGATCATGACCTGAGCCGAAGGCAGCTGCTTAACCAACTGAGCCACCCAGGCGTCCCTAAAATTTAGTTTTTAAGTGGGATTGGTGACATTTCAAGTGCTCAAGAGCCATATGTAGCTAGCTGCTATTATATTTGATTTCATAGTTAAAGAATATTTCATAGTGGAAAGTTCTGTTAGACCACAGTGTTGTAAACACCACATGTTATAACACTGCCAAATAGTTTATTTCTACCTTAGTATTATAAAGTAAGAAGCTGACAAAACTTTTGTACATTATTCCTTAGTAAATTCATTTGTATTATAATCAAAATACAGCCAAAGTCCATGGCTTTTTTCTTCTCAAACTAGGTTCCTGAATGTCCTATGAATATCTGCATCTTTCCCAGGATCACAAAAATATCCAGCACCCAGCAAGTTAAAACTCAACATCTGGCATCAATGATTTCCATATAAAGAAGGAGAAAAACATTTCCATAAAGAGACCAATCAATCAAATGAAACCAACCTGGAGCTGACACTCAGAATTATCAGAGAAGCCCACTGAAATAGGTTATGATAATTGTATTTCATTTGTTCAAAAGCTTAAGAGAAATACAAAAATAGTTTTAAAAGACTCAAATTCAACTTTTAGAGATGACAGCTACAATGTCTTAGATGAAAAATACACTGGATAGAATTAACAGCAGATTAGACATTCAAGATTAGTGAACTGAAGCAAAATGAAATGCAGAAAAAAAATTGTTTCATTATATTATTTAGTTATTTGAGAGAGAAAGCAAGCACGAGTGAGAAGAAGGAGGAGGAGAAGGAGAAAGAGAATCCTAAGCAGACTCCTTGCTGATTGCAGAGCCCAACACAGGGCTTAATTCTACAACCTGTGAGAACATGACCTGAGCCGAAATCATAAGCTGGACACCTAACCAACTGAGTCACTGAGGCACCCCGAAGGAAAAGAAAAAAACTGGTTTAAATTAAAAGAGCATCAGTGTGGGACAACTTCAAGTGGCCTAGTTAGTGCTCAAAGGAGGAAAAAAGGAAAAAGAAAAAATATATGAAGAAATAATGGCCAAAATTTTCCAAGCTTGATGGACACTATAAACACACATTTCTAATAAGCCCAACAAAGTATAAAAGCAATAGACAAAAACCCAGTGATGAATAAAACTGTTAAAAGCACCCAGAGGAAAGGCATGTTATACAAAGATGCCAAATTTCTCACTGGAAACAAAGCAAACAAGAAGCTAGTGAAGGAAAATCTGTAAAGTACTGAAAGAAAAGGATTAACAATCTAGAATTTTATATCCAGCAAAAAACATGTTAAAAAAAATAAAGGCAAGTTTAAAACACAAAAGCCTGCACACATGTGCTTATAGCAGTTCACTGTAATTGCTGTAAGCTATAAGCAACCAAGATGTCTATCAATAGGCAAATGGCTAACAGTCATACAGCCACATACTGGGAGTATTTATTCAGCCAAAAAGAAATGAGCTATCAAACTACAAAAACACAAAGAGGAACTTAAATGCATATTACTAAAGTGAAAGAAACCAATCTGAAACAGCTATGTATTGTATGATTCCAACTATATGACATTCTGGAAAAGGCAAAACTATGGAGATAATAAACAGATAAGTGGTTGGAAGGGATGAGTAGGAGATATACAGGGGACTTTTTTTTTTACAGGGGACTTTTAAGAAAGGGTAATTACTCTGATGGTACTGTAATGATTGATCTATGTCATTACATATTTGTCAAACCCATAAAAAGCACAACACAAAGAATGAACACTAAAGTAAGCTTTGGATTTTTCTTGATAGAAACTAAGGTTGACAGTGATGTGTCAATGTAGTGCAATACTGGTTCATGGATCATGGGATGCTGATAGTGTGGAAGGTTATGTGCTGACAGGTAGGGGCAGGGGAGGAATATGTGGGAACTGTATTTTGTGCTCAATTTTGCTTTTAGTATAAAATGTTCTAAAAGATAAAGCTTATTACTGATATAAGAGGGCCAAATAAAGGCATCTTCAGATATACAAAAACTGAAAGAATTTATCATCAACTGACCCACACTACTAGAAGTGTTAAAAGTCCTTTAGGAGAAAGGAAAATTAATACCATTTGGAAATCTGAACCAGAAGAGCACTGGAAATGATAACTACATAGGTAAATATACAATTTTAATTTATTTAAAACTTCTTTAAAAAGATTTTATTTATTTGAGGGTGGGGGGGGTGAGAGCACAGTAGGGGGGAAGGGCAGAGTTAGAGAGAGAGAAGCAGACTCCCCATTGAGTAGGGTGCCTAATGCAGGGCTCAATCCCACGACCCTGCGATCATGACCTGAAGGCAGATGCTTAACCTGAGCCACCCAGGCATCCCTAAAATTTTTAAAAATTTGACGTGATTATCTGTTTTTTTTGAGTGTTGAGTTTGAGGATTTCTTTATAGATCTTGAATATCAGCCCTTTGTCTGTACTGTCATTTACGAATATCTTCTCCCATTCCATGGGTTGCCTCTTTGCTTTGTTGACTGTTTCCTTTGCTGTGCAGAAGCTTTTGATCTTGATGAAGTCCCAAGAGTTCATTTCGCTTTTGTTTCCTTTGCCTTTGGAGACATGTCTTGAAAGAAGTTGCTGTGGCCGATGTCGATGAAGTTACTGCCTGTGTTCTCCTCTAGGATTTTGATAAGATTCCTGCCTCACGTTGAGGTGTTTTATCCATTTTGAGTTTATCTTTGTGGATGGTGTAAGAGAATGGTCGAGTTTCATTCTTCTATACATAGCTGTCCAATTTTCCCTGCACCATTTATTGAAGACTGTCTTTTTACCACTCTATATTTTTTTCTGCTTTGTCGAAGATTATTTGACCACAGAGTTGTGGGTCCATTATCTGGGCTCTCTACTCTGTTCCACTGGTCTATGTGTCTGTTTTTGTGCCAGTACCATGCTGTCTTGGTGATCAGGGCTTTGTAGTAAAGCTTGAAATCAGGCAATGTGATGCTGCCAGTTTTGTTTTTCTTTTTCAACATTTCCTTAGCATGAACATGAACAGACACTTTTCCAAAGAAGACATACAAATGGCTAACAGACACATGAAAAAATGTGCTTAAGTTTTTCTCTCCCTCCCCTGCCTTACTCTCTCCAAAATAAGTTAATTCTCTAAAAAAATAAAAGTAAAAATAAAAACATTTAAGGGGCGCCTGGGTGGCTCAGTGGGTTAAAGCCTCTGCCTTCAGCTCAGGTCATGGTCCCAGGGTCCTGGGATCGAGTCCCGCATCAGGCTCTCTGCTTGGCGGGGAGCCTGCTTCCTCCTCTCTCTCTCCGCCTGCCTCTCTGCCTACTTGTGATCTCTGTGTCAAATATATAAATAAAACCTTTAAAAAAAATTGCTACCCAGAAAATTCCCAAATATTTGGAAACTATATACTTCTAAATAATCCATGGATGAAAGAAGGAATTAATTCTAGTTTTTAAATGTTATCTTCTGTATATTAAGACTCTTAAACATTTCAGTTTTTTTTTTCGTTTCCAATTTTATTAAAGTATAACTGACTTAGGGACATCTGGGTAGCTCCATCGGTTAAGTGTCTGCCTTTGGCTCAGTTCATGAGCCCAGGGTCCTGGGATCGAGTCTCTGCTCAGCTGGGAGCCTACTTCTTTCTCTGCTCCTCTCCCCAACTCGTGCTCTTTCTTTCTGTCTGAACTAAATAAATAAAATTTTAAAAAAGAGAGAGATATAACTGACTTATAATGCAAGTCAACTTCTTCATCTAGTGTTCAACTAGAACATTGACCTGGGATATATGGCATAACTTCTGGCCACAATTTATCAACAGTTTATGGATTTTTTAAGAATTAATAACAATAAGTGATAAACCAATATATCTCTTGCCAGGAATATTCCTGTGTGTTTATTACTACATGTAAATTCATTCCGTCTTCACAGCAGGTATTATTCTCACTTTACAGAGAGGTTAAATAAATTGCCAAAGCCCAAAAGTCTAGGAAATGGCAGAACTAATAGTTGAACTTATATAGTCTAGTAGTTCCGTGACCATACTCTATGATTACACTCTCTCTGACTATAAAATTTTTATTTTAGGCTCTGATTTTAGAACTTGATCCTCACTAAAATATTTAAATCCACTGTCATTGAAAACCACCCTGAATGTGTCTTTGAATCTGTAGAAGATACTGCTCTGTTAAATCATTCCTTAGTTAGATCTAGTAAACTAATATTTACTTACTGCTTCTCTCCTCCTCCGCTCTTGCTCTTTCTCCCTAGCTAAATTACGGTCTTTGAGGAGCCAGAGTTTGTATTTATCTTGAGTTTCTGAAGTCTGCTGATGTTCTTTCTGTTCTTCTCCGAGGTACTGGTTTTGCATCTTATTTGAAAAAGATTCTTGAGTGAGGCCAATGTCCCTTAAAGAAAAAGTATAGCTCAAAGTAGGCTTCAAGTTCCTTAAAAGTTTTCATTACAAAAGATATGTTAATTAAATTATAAATATAAAGCACTGTCTTAGATCCCCTTTTCATATGTTATGATGTCATTTTTAAGTTTGACTTTTGATGTCAAATTTTGCAAAGGCAATCTGTATTAACAAAGAGAAAGTTATGGAAACTAACCAAGGTATACTACAATGTTCTTTCACACAGAATGGAAGTGAGATATTTCTGGAAAATATCATTATGATTTAGCTGTATTAGTATCTTTAATAGCTTAATCACTTGATAATTTCTATCCTCCTCAAAGTAGATACTACTTGTCAGTTCAAAAAATCAATAAAATTGTACTTTTTGCAATTATAATTTGCTTTGTGTTCTACCAAATAAATAAATCATGATCACTTGACAAAAAAGAAATATGTTTAAAATTACATGTCTACTGTTAAGGGATGGAGATTGCTACATATAGTCAAGCAAGCAGACATGAATGAATATTTGCATAAATAAAAGGCAATAGATAAATGAAAAAAAAAAAGACTATCTCCCAGCCTCCTTTAAATACAGTAAATTATAGACCTTTGATTTTCTTGAAATATTTTTGGTTCCTTTGTATTCTGTTCCAGATGTTTCCGTATTAGTTCCTGTGTTCGAGCTTTTACTTCTTTTTCTATTGCTGCTTTTCTAAACTGGTTGAAGAGCTCATCTGAGGATTTCAGTACACTGGATGTTTTGACTGGTCTGCCTAAACTTTTCCAAGAGTCTGCATTCTTGATCTTTATATCCTAAAACAAATATTTGATTTAGTTTGTGTCTACAGATGTCAACCATATTATGGAAGGAAAACAGTATTTTTTGATATAGTAATAGATCAAATTAAGATTCCAAAGGCCTTCATGTAATTTTATCAAATTATGAAAAATAATGAATATATATCAGATAAGCTAAACTCATTAATCTAAGACCAAATTAAAATAGCATGCTTACAATTATTTCAATTTAATGTACATACACAGTTGACCGTTGAACATCATGGGGATTTGCGGTGCTGACACTTACATAGTCAAAAGTCCGTGTATAACTTCTGACTTCCTAAAAAAACTATTGATAGCCTACTGTTGACTGGAAGCCTTAACCAATAACATCAGCAGTCAATTAGCACATATTTTCTATATTACAAGTATTAATATACTGTATTCTTACAATGAATTAAACTAGGGAAGAGAAAATGTTACTGAGAAAATCATAGTGAAGAGAAAATATATTTACAGTACTGTACTGTATTGGAAAAGCTAGCTTATTATAAGTGGACCCAACAGTTTAAACGAGAATCTACAAGGAATATAAAACTAAGTAAACACTAAGTCAGTCATGTAAAAAAACGATATTTATGGTCCCATACAAAAAATAAACCAAATATACAAATCATTAATAAAAGGCAAAGAAAGATGATGCCATAAGAATGGCACGGTATTTGTTGGGAACCCTCTGACTTATCTTTTTCTTTCCTTTCTTAAAAAATTAACTGACTGTGACCACTGTTCTTAAATGAGTTCTATCATGATCTAGATCCATGCAACCCAAGAGAAGTATATGTAGTTTAAAATTTTCCAGTACAGGGGTGCCTGGGTGGCTTGGTTGGTTGAGTGTCCGGCTCTTGATTTCAGCTCAGGTCATGATCTCAGGGTTGTGGGATTGAGTCCTGAGCTGAGCTCCATACTCAGCAGGGAGTTTGCTTGAGGGAGTCTCTCTCCCTGTGCCCCACACCCCCAGCTCATGCTCATACACTGCTCTCTCTCTTTCTCAAGTAAATAGATAAATCTCTTTTTAAAGACTTTATTTTATTTATTTGCTTAACAGTCAGAGATCACAAGTAGGCAGAGTTGCAGGCAGAGAGAAAGGAGGAAGCAGGCTCCCTGCTGAGCAGAGAGCCTGATGTGGGGCTCGATCCCAGGACCCTGGGATCATGACCTGAGCCGAAGGCAGAGGCTTTAACCCACTGAGCCACCCAGGCACCCCTAAATAGATAAATCTTAAAAAAAATAAAATTAAATTAACAAAAACCAAAATTTTCCAGTACGGGGATTATATCTGGAAGAAGGCAGAGTAGGAGGATCCTAAACTCACCTTGCCCCATGGATACAAATAGATAACACACACATCGGTGTAAATAACCCAGAAAATGACCCCAAAGACTGGCAGAACAGACTCTACACAGCTAAATATAGAGAAGAGGCCACAGCAGGGTAGGAAGGGCCAAGAGGTGGTGGGAAGCTAAAGAGACCCACTGCACTCTCTGTGGGACTGTCTATGGGAGGAAGGGATACTGAGCATGGGCATGAGAATGAAACAGACACCCGACACACCAGGAAGAACCACCATAATATTTGGCTTTCAAACCAGAGAGGCAGAATCTCTTAAGTTCTTATAATCAGCAGGTCTTTAACACTTGGAACATTAAAACTCAGAGAGCTCTGTGGGAGAACTAGGAGGGTAGAGTCCAAGTCCTTAAAGAGAGCACAACATACAGCATGGTGGAGATCAGCAATAGAAGCACCAATATGAAAAACATCTGGGGTGTGTGCATATATATATATATAAAGGAGGGAGATTTGTTTACTTATCTCAGAGTGTGCAGTGGACATGAGTTATAGGGGCAGAAATCAATGACAGACTTCTCTAGGAACAAAGGAGTTGGTTAGTACCATTTCCCTCCTCTCAATCCCGGCTTAGACACCTGGAACCAGCATGATCACAACACTCTCCACATAACTTGCTAACATCACTTGCTCTGCCCCCATGCTTCTGCAAGCCTGGACCCTAAGACCCAGCTTGCCTTGATCCCAGTCCAGTGAACTGAGGTGGCTCTTGCTGGCACCATGCCCTACCCTGCATTCTTCTGTATACCTACACCCTCCAATATGCCCTTAAGACCATCCAAAGTGATGTCACAAGCCTGGCAGTGTGTAAGCAGCCCTGACAGCGACTAGTACCATTCCAAAGTGACCACTACTCTGGGGAGAGGGGAACATAAACATACACAGCAGTCCAACTGCAGCCCCAGCCATGGGTTGGCGCCAGACATCTAGTCTAGCTGCAAGACCCAACCACCAATGAAAGCTTGTCAGGATAAAACACAGGGAAAGCACCCAGCAGTTCTATGCTACTGCCTCTATGGCAAATGCCTGGTTTGATTCAACTTAAACCCAAAGCAACTGAAGACTGGCTCACTAACAAAACTGGAACAAAATCCTGCCTACAACAGGCAATGAGCCATTACACATAAGTAGGCTGAAGGCAAAAGTGGCTTAGCCACAACAGTTGGGCACACATGATACACACAGAAGACATGCCTGAAGTGCCAGGTTTTGTTAAACAGGGGACACTGCACTGCAGGAAGGGTACTACACGACCTCTTTTTCAAAAGCCCATTACTTTCAAGTGTAGATGTAGCTGACTTTCATAACACAAAGAAACAGACACTGAGAAACACAAAGAAACAGACAAAATGAGAAGAGGAATATGTCCCAAATGAAAGAACAGGACAAAGCCATAGCCAGAGACCTAAAATGAAACAGATAAGTAGTATGACTAGCAGAGAATTTTAAGTGTTGGTCATAAAGATGCTCACTGGATTTCAGACAAGAGTGAAAGACCTCAGTGAAACCATTAAAAAAGAGATGGAAAACACACACAAAAAAGGAACCAACCAGAGAATAGGAACTCAGTAGGTGAAATTAAAAATAACCAGATGGAATAAATAGTAGGCTAGGGAAAGCACAAGAACAGATCAGCAACCTGGAGGGTACAGTAATGGAAAACAATCAAGCTGAAAAGGACAGAGATTAATAGTAGTAGTAGTAGTAGTAGTAGTAGTAGTAGTAGTAGTAGTAGTAGTAGTGGTTGTAGTAGTAATAAAAGATGAAATAAGTCTTAAGGAACTCAGCAACACCATCAAGCATATAATATTCACATTATAGGAATCCCAGAAATAAGAGAGACAGAAAAGGGGAAAGAAAATTTATTTGAAGAAATAATAACTGTAAACTTCTCAAATCTGGGAAAGGAACCAGAAATCCATATCCAGGAGGCATAGAGAACGCCCAGCAAAATCAATCCAAGGAGGGCCACACCAAGACACATAGTAATTACTTTATTTTTGAGAAGATTTTATTATTTATTTATTTATTTATTTGTCAGAGACTGAGTGAGAGAGAGAGAGAGAGAAAGGGTGACAGAGTGAGAGAGAGAACACAAGCAAGGGGAGTGGGAGAGGGAGAAGCAGGCTTCCCATGGAGCAGGGAGCCTGATGCCAGGCTTGATCCCAGGACCCTGGGATCATGACCTGAGCTGAAGGCAGATGCTTAATGACTGAGCCATTCAGGCACCCCGACATATAGTCATTAAAATTGCAAACTATAGGGACGCCTGGGTGGCTCAGTGGGTTAAGTACCACATCGGGCTCTCTGCTCGGCAGGGAGCCTGCTTCTCTCCTCCCCTCTCTGCCTACTTGTGTGATCTTTATCAGATAAATAGATAAAAATCTTTTAAAATAAATAAATAAATAAATAAAATCGCAAACTATAGTCTTAAACGCTTCAGGAGAAAAGAAAACATTAAAGGGAAAACCCCATAAGGCTATGACCTAATTTTTCAGCAGAAAGTCTACAGTCAAAAAAAAAAGTGGCATGATATATTCAACATGCTGAAAGAAAAAAAGAATCTGTAATCAAGAATACTCTATCAAGAAAGCCTATCATTCAGAAAAGGAGACAGAGTTTTCCAAAGTTAAAGTAATTCATTACCACTAAACCAGCCAAGAAATATTAAAGAGGACTCTTCGAGTGGAAGAAAGACCATAATTAGGAATAAGAAAAATAGGAAGCACAAATCAGTAAGATTAAGTATAGTTACAAAAATTAGTCAAGGGATTCACAAAATAAAAGGATGTAAGTTATGATACCATATACCTAAAACTTAGTGGGGGTAGGGTGGAGAGTAGTAAGGAATAGGTCCAACCTAAAGGACCATCAAGTTAATATAGACTGCTATATGCATCAGATGTTACATACATCAACTGAGAGGACCATGTGGTTCTTCTCTCTTTTCTTATTGATTTGTTCTATCAAATTGATTGATTTGCAAATGTTGAACCATCCTTGCAACCCAGGGATGAATCCCACCTGGTCATGGTGGATAATCTTTTTAATGTGCTGTTGGATCCTATTTGCTAGGATCTTGTTGAGAAATCTTAGCATCCATATTCACCAGTGATACTGGTCTGAAATTCTCTTTTGGTGGGGTCTACAAAATCCACCATCCGTTCCTGATTAAAATGCTTCAAAGTACAGGGATAGAGGGAACATTCCTGAACTTCATAAAATCTGTCTATGAAAAACCCACAGCAAATATTATCCTCAATGGGAAAAAGCTCACAGCCTTCCCATTGAGATCAGGAACATGACAAGGATGCCCACTCTCACCACTCTTGTTCAACATAGTATTAGAAGTCCTAGCAACAGCAATCAGACAACAAAAAGAACTAAAAGGTATCCAAATTGGCAATGAAGAAGTCAAATTCTCTCTCTTTGCAGATGACATGATACTTTATATGGAAAACCCAAAAGACTCCACCCTTAAACTACTAGAACTCATACAGCAATTCAGTAATGTGGCAGGATACAAAGTCAATGTACAGAAATCAGTTGCTTTCTTATACACTAACAATGAAAACACAGAAAGGGAAATTAGAGAATTGATTCCATTTACTATAGCACCAAGAACCATAAGATACCTGGGAATAAACCTAACCAAAGAGGTAAAGGATCTATACTCATGGAACTACAGAACACTCATGAAAGAAATCAAAGAAGACACAAAAAGATGGAAGATCATTACATGCTCTTGGATCAGAAGAATAAACATTGTTAAAATGTCTATACTGCCTAGAGCAATCTATACTTTTAATGCCATTCCGATCAAAATTCCACCGGTATTTTTCAAAGAGCTGGAGCAAATAATCCTAAAATTTGTATGGAATCAAAAGAGACCCCGAATTGCTAAGGAAATGTTGAAAAAGAAAAACAAAACTGGCAGCATCACATTGTCTGATTTCAAGCTTTACTACAAAGCTGTGATCACCAAGACAGCATGGTGCTGACACAAAAACAGACACATAGACCAGTGGAACAGAGTAGAGAGCCCAGATAATGGACCCACAACTCTATGGTCAAATAATCTTTGACTAAGCAGGAAAAAATATAGAGTGGTAAAAAGACAGTCTCTTCAATAAATGGTGCTGGGAAAATTGGACAGCTATGTATAGAAGAATGAAACTCGACCATTCTCTTACACCATCCACAAAGATAAACTCAAATGGATAAAACACCTTAACGTGAGGCAGGAATCTTATCAAAATCCTAGAGGAGAACACAGGCAGTAACTTCATCAACATTGGCCACAGCAACTTCTTTCAAGACATGTCTCCAAAGGCAAAGGAAACAAAAGCGAAATGAACTCTTGGGACTTCATCAAGATCAAAAGCTTCTGCACAACAAAGGAAACAGTCAACAAAGCAAAGAGGCCACCCACGGAATGGGAGAAGATATTCGTAAATGACAGTACAGACAAAGGGCTGATATCCAAGATCTATAAAGAACTTCTCAAACTCAACACACACAAAACAGATAATCATGTCAAAAAATGGGCAGAAGACATGGACACTTCACCAATGAAGACATACAAATGGCTATCAGACACATGAAAAAATGTTCATCATCACTAGCCATCAGGGAGATTCAAATTAAAACCACATTGAGATACCACCTTATACCAGTTAGAATGGCCAAAATCAACAAGACAGTTAACAAGTGTTGGAGAGGATGTGGAGGCAGGGGAACCCTCTTACACTGTTGGTGGGAATGCAAGTTGATGCAGCCACTTTGGAAAACAGTGTGGAGATTCCTCAAGAAATTAAAAATAGAGCTTCCCTATGACCCTGCAATTGCACTACTGGGTATTTACCCCAAAGATACAGATGTAGTGAAAAGAAGGGCCATCTGTACCCCAATGTTCATAGCAGCAATGGCCACGGTCGCCAAACTGTGGAAAGAACCCAGACGTCCTTCAAAGGACAAATGGATAAGGAAGATGTCGTCCATATACACTATGGAGTATTATGCCTCCATCAGAAAGGATGAATACCCAACTTTTATATCAACATGGACGGGACTGGAAGAGATTATACTGAGTGAAATAAGTCAAGCAGAGGGAGTCAATTATCATATGATTTTACTTATTTGTGGAGCATAAAAAATAACACAAAGGACATGGGGAAATGGAGAGGAGAAGGGAGTTGAGGGAAATCGGAGGGGGAGACGAACCACAAGACACTGGACTCTGAGAAACAAACTGAGGGTTTTGGAGGGATGGGGGGTGGGAAGAAGTTGGGTGAGCCTGGTGGTAGGTATTAAGGAGGGCACGTTTTGCATGGAGCACTGGGTGTGGTGCATAAACAATGAATTCTAGTATACTGGAAAGTAATTAAAAAATAAAAAATTTTAAAAAAGATGTTACATGCAAACCTAATAGTAACCAAAAATTAAAAACCAGTAATAGATATGCAGAAAAAGAGAAGAGAAGAGAATCCAAGTCTATCACTAAATAAAGCCAACAAACTGTGTGAGAAGAGAACAGGAAAATATCAGGAACCTACAAAATATCAGGACCTACAAAAATAACCATAAAACAAGCAACAACATGGCAATAAGTCTATACCTATCAATAATTACTTTGAACAAAAATGGACTAAACACTCCAAGCAAAAGACAAACAGTTTATGGAATGGATAAAGGCGCAAGGCTCACCAATATGCTGTCTCCAAAGACTCATTTCATACTAAGGACACATGCAGATTCAAAGTGAATGGATGGAAAAGCATTTACCATGTGAATAGAAGAGAAAGGAAAACCAGGATAGTAATACTTATATTGGACAAAACAGACTCTTCTTTTTATTTTTTTTAATTTAGTGTGGTATATTTATTTCAGTAGATTCCTATACAGAAGTGGCTCTTCAAAATGTGATCCATGGATCTTTGAAGGTCCTCAGACATTTGTAGGGAGTCCTCTTTCCATAATAATACTGAAACATTATTCACACCATATTCACTGGGTTGACATTTGCCCTCACGGTACAAAACTGATGGGTACAACTGTTGGTCATGAAAACATAGCAATTAGTGACCTCAAACTATACAAATAGTCTTTATTAATTGTATTCTTTACTGCCACACATTTTCAGTGTGAAAAAAATCCATTGTACTAAAGAATATTCCTGATAAAGCTACAATTATTTCGTTAAATGTCTACCCTGTAATGGCCTTCTTTTTTAGTTTTTAATATTTTTTAATTAATGTACATTGTATTCTTTGTTTCAGGGGTACAGGTCTGTGATTCATAAGTCCTACATAATACACAGCACTCATCAACAGATACCGCTCCCTCCACATACATCTTCAGCCACCCCAACCTTTCCACCCCACTCCACTCCAGCAGCCGTCAGTTTGTTTCCTGAGACCAAAAGTCTCTTATGGTTTATCTCCTCCTCTGGTTTCGTCTTATTTCATTTTTTCCTCTCTTCTCTCTTCCCCTATGATCCTCTGCCTTGTTTCTCAAATTTCAAGTATCAGTGATATCCTATGATAACAGTCTTTGTCTGATTGAATTATTTTGCTTAGTTAGCATAATACCCTCTAATTCCAACCATGTTGTTGCAAATGGTAAGATTTCATTTTCTGATGGCTATGTAATAATTGTGTGTGTGTGTGTGTATGTGTGTGTGTACACCACATCTTCTTTATCTATTCATCTGTTGATGGATCTAGGTTCTGTCCATAGTTTGGCCATGCTGATGATTATAGCTTTGTAATAGAGCTTGAAGTCTGGAATTGTGATGCCACCAACTTTGGCTTTCTTTTTCAATGTTTCTTTGGCTATTCAGGGTCTTTTCTGGTTCCATACAAATTTTAGGATTATTTGCCCCAGTTCTATGAAGAAAGTTAATGGTATTTTGATAGGGATTGTTTTGAATGAATAGATTGCCCTAGGTAGCATAGACATTTTTTGTGTATGTGATTTTTAAAATATTTTTATTATAATCTTGTTTTATGTTCATTTAGCCAACATATTGTTCATCATTAGTAGTATGTTCAACAGCAGTGGTGATAGTGGAGATCCCTGCCATGTTCTTGACCTTAGGGAAAAAGCTGTCAGTTTTTCCTCACTGATAATGATATTTGCTGGAGGTTTTTCATAGATGGCTTTTATGATATTGAGGTATGACTCTCTATCCTTACAATATGAAGAGTTTTAATCAAGAAAGGATCTTGTTGTCAAATGTTTTTTCTCCATCTCCTGAGAGTATCATATGGCTCTTATCCTTTCTTTTATTAAGTACTATATCATATTGATTGATTTGCAGATATTGAACCAACCCTGCAACCCAGGAATAAATCCACTTGGTCATGGTGAATAATCCTTTTAATGTGCTGTTGGATCCTACTGGCTAGTATTTTGGTAAGAATTTTGGCAACCTTGTTCATCAGGGATATTGGTCTGTAATTTTCCTTTTTGGTGAGGTCTTTGTCCAGTTTTGGGATCAAGGTAATGTTAGCCTCAGAGAATGAGTCTGGATGTTTTCCTTCCATTTCTGTTTTTTGGAACAGTTTCATAAGAATAGGCATTAATAAATATTGGTAGAGGGGTGCCTGGGTGGCTCAGTCGTTGAGCATCTGCCTTCAGGTTGGGTCATGATCCCAGGACCCTGGGATTAGCCCCATGTCAGGTTCCCTGCTCCGTGAGAACTCTGCTTCTCCCTCACCATTTCTCCTATTTGTGTTCCCTCTTTCAATGTCTCTCTTGATCTCTGTCAAATAAACAAATAAAATCTTAATAGGAGCACCCAAATACATAAAGCAGCTAATAACAAACATAAAGGAAGTCATTAATAGCAGTATAATACTGCAGGGGACTTTAACACCCGACTTACATTGATGATATATTATCAAGATGGAAAATAAAGAAGGAAATAGGGGCTTTTGAATGACACTTTGGACCAGATGGAGCCAAAAGGTACAGTCAGAACATGCTATCCTACACCAGCAGAATAGACATTCTTTTCAAGTGGAAACTCAGCACTCTCCACTATGGATCACATGTTAGCCCACAGAATAAATCTCAACAAATTCAAAAAGATCACAGTCATGTCATACATCTTTCCTGACCACAACATTATGAAACTAGCAGTCAATTACAAGAATAAATCTGGAAAGAACACAAATATATGGAGGTTAAATATCATGCTACTGAACAATGAATTTTTCAACCAAGAAATCAAAGAGGAAACCAAAACACGTGTAGGGACAAATGAAAATAAAAACACAATGGTCCCAAATCTTTGGGATGCTAAAAGGGAAGTTTTTAACAATACTGGCCTACTTCAAGATGTACGAGAAATCTCAAATTGACAACCTAACCTTACACCTCAAGATGCTAGAAAAATAACTACAAACAAAGCCTAAAGTCAGCAGAAGGAAAGAAATGATAAAGATTGAAGCAGAAATAAGTGAGATAGAAACATTCCCCCTAAGATCAGGAAAAAGACAAGGATGTCCATTCTCACCATTTTTATTCAACATAGTTGGAAAGTCCTAGTTTTAGCAACCAGACAACAGAGGGTGTCTGGGTAGCTCAGTTGGTTAAGCAACTGCCTTCAGCTCAGGTCATGATCCTGGAGTCCCAGAATCAAGTTCTGCATAGGGCTCCCTGCTCAGAGGGGAGTCAACTTCACCCTATGACCCTCCCCATTCTCATGCTATCTCTCTCTCATTCTCTCTTTCAAATAAATAAATAAAATCTTAAAAAAAAAAAACAATCAGACAAGAGAAAGAAATAAAAGGCATTGCCCTTGGTAAGGAAGTAAAACTTTCACTATTTGCAGAGGACATGATGTTATATTTAGAAAACCCCAAGTACTTCACCAAAAAAACTGCTAGAACTGATAAATGAATTCAGTAAAGTCACAGGGTGCAATAAAATCAGTATACAAAAAAAACCCCAATATACAGAATTCCATTGCATTTCTATACACTAAAAATGCAGTAGCAGAAAGAGAAACTAAGAAAACAATCCCATTTACAATTGCACCAAAAATAGTAGACATCTTAGGAATAAACTTAATGAAGGAGGTGAAAGACCTCTACTCTGAGAAGTATAAAATACTGATAAAAGAAACTGAAGATGACACAAACAAATAAAAGGTATTTCATGCTCATGGATTGAAGGACAAATATTGTCAAAATGTCCACACTACCCAAAATAATCTATAAATTTAATGCAAACACTATCAAATATAAACAGCATTTTCCACAAAGCTCGAATAAATAATCCTAAAATTTGTATGGAACCATGGGTGCCTAGGTGGCTCAGTCAGTTAAGTATCTGACTTTAGCTCAGGTCATGATCCTGGAGTCCCAGGATCAAGCCCCACATTGAGCTTCCTGCTCAGCATGAATTCAGCTTCTCCCTCCACCCCTCACCCCACTCATGTTCTCTCTCTCTCTCTCCCTCTCAAATAAATGAATAAAATCTTTATTTAAAAAATTTGTATGGAACCAGAAAGACTCCAAATACCCAAAGTAATCTTGGAGAAGAATGAAACTGGGAGTATCACAATCCCAGGTTTCAAGATATGCTATTAAGCTACAACAATCAAACCAGTATGGTACTAGCATAAAAATAGACACATCAGTCAACAGATCAGAATATAGAACAGAGAAACAAACCAATGATTAATCCTTGACAAAGATTTACAATCACATTTCATAAAATGTATAGATGAAAAAGTAGGTATGCACAATCAAACATTATTCCAAACATACTTAAGTTTTCCAAAAAGTGAACTATCAGTTTTAAATTTTAAATTAATTAAAAAATAAAGCTTAAATCTCAGTTCCTCAGTTACACTAGCCACATTTCAAGGGGTCAATAACCATTAGTAGCTACCATATTGGACACTGGACAATGCAAGTCTAGAAGGCCCTTCTAAGAGTTAAACTGCCACATTCTCTAGTAGAGATCATGTGTTATACCACAAAACAAGTCTGAATAAATGTAAGACTGAAATTATGTCAAGTATTATTGTTGACCACAATAATATGAAACTAGAAATCAATTATAAGAATAAATTAGAAAATTCACAAATATGGAGATTAAAAAACATGCTACTACTGAACAACCAATGGCTCAAGGAAGAAACTTAAAAAATAATAAATATCTTAAGACAAATGAAAATGGAATACTACATACCAAAATGTATGGGATATATGGGATATAGCAAAAGCAGTTCAATAGGAAAGTTTACAGTGATAAAATCATGAAACAAGAAAGATCTCACACCTAACCTTGTACCTCAAGGAAGTAGGAAAAAGAAGAACAAAGCCCAGAGTTAGTAAAAGGAAGGAAATAACAAAGATCAGGGCAGAAATAGTTTTATTTTTTTTTTAAGATTTATTTATTTATTTGTCAGAGAGAGAGAGCAAGCGAGCACAGGCAGACAGAGCAGTAGGCAGAGGCAGAGGCAGGCTCCCTGCCGAGCAAGGAGCCCAATGTGGGACTCGATCCCAGGATGCTGGGATCATGACCTGAGCCAAAGGCAGCCGCTTAACCAACTGAGCCAACCAGGTGTCCCCAGAAATAGTTTTAAAAGACAAGAGAAAAGATCAATTAAACTAAAAGCTGATTTTTTGAAAAGATAAAAAAAATAGACAAAACTTGAGCTAGATTCACCAAGAGAAAGAGGATACAAATAATTAGAATCAAATGAAAAATATTAGACAGAGATCACAGGTAGGCAGAGAGGCAGGCAGAAAGAGAGGAGGAAGCAGGCTCCCTGCTGGGCAGGGAGCCTGATGCAGGGCTCGATCCCAGGACCCTGAGATAATGACCTGAGCTGAAGGCAGAGGCTTTAACCCACTGAGCCACCCAGGTACCCCCCAAATTAATTTTATAGCCAGGATTACCCTGATACCAAAACCAGGTAAGGACACAAGAAAATTATATAGACCAATATCCTTGATGAATACAGATATAAAAGTCCTCAAAAAAATTTAGCAAACCCAGTTGAACAATACATTAAAGGGATCATATACCACAATCAAGTAGGATTTACTTCAGCAATGCAAGGATGGTTCAACATCCAATCAGTATGATATACCACAATAAAAAATGAAGAATAAGAATCATATGATTACCTTAACTGATCCAGAAAAGCATGACAGAAAAGCAAAATGTATTTATTTATTTGAAAGGTGGGGTGGGGGGGGTGGGCAGAGGAAGAGAGAAAATAAACCCAAGCAGACTCCAAGCCGACTCAAGCCGAGCACAGCAGCCAATGTGGGGTTTGATCCTATAACCCTGAGATCACAACCCGAGCCAAACCCAGGAGTCAGATGCTTAACTGACTATGCCACCCAGCTGTACCAACAGCTGTTGGGGTAATTAAAAAGTCTCAAAAAAGTGGACACAGAAGTAAGGTGTCTCACACAATAAAAAGCTATATATGACAAGACCCACAGCTAATAACATACTCAACAGTGAAAAGAAGAAAGCTTTTCCTCTAAGATCAAGAACAAAATAAGGATGCCCACTCTTGCCAATTCTATTCAACATAGTATTATAAGTCTAGCAAGAGCAATTTGGCAGGAAAAATAAATAAAAGGCATTCAAATCATAAGAAGTAAAACTGTCAATATTTGCAGATTACATGATAGTATACAGAACCCTATAGGCTCAACAACAATAAAACCCTATTAGAACTATTCGGTAGAGTTGCCAGTTACAAAATCATTATACAAAAATTCATGCTGTTCCAATACACTGATGACAAACTATCAGAAAAAGACATTAAAAATACAATTATATTTATAACCACATCAAAGAGGACAAAATACCTAGGAATAATAAACTCAGGGGATGAAAGACCTATACACTGAAAACTCTTAAGACTTGTGAGAGAAACTGGTAAAAGAAACTGAAGACACAAATAAATGAGAAAATATTCCATGCACATGGATTGAAAGAAAGAGTATTGTTAAAATGTACCCAAGGCAATCTACAGAGTGAATGAAGTCCTATCAGTATTTCAAAGACATTTTTCACAGAAATTGAACAATATTAAAATCTGTATGGAACCACAAAAGACCTCAAAGAGCCAAAGAAATCTTGAAAAAGAACAAGATTAGCATCATGTTTCCTAATTTCAAACTATATTACAAAGCTATAGCAATAACAACAGTATGGTATTTATATAAAAACAGATACATAGATCACTTGAACAGAATAGAGCCCAGAAATAAAATCACACAAATTTGGTCCATTAATATACAACAAAGGAATGAGGAGTATAGAATGAGCAAAGGATAGTCTCTTCAATAAATGGTACTGGGAAGGGGAGAGGGGTTGGGAGAGGGTGGTGGGGTTACATTATATGTTTAAATAAAAAAAGCTTAAATAAAAAAATTAAAAAAAAATAAAATAAATGGTACTGGGAAAACTGGACAGTCGCATGCTCTGTACAACAAAGGAAACCAACAAAAGAGGTCAGCTACTGGAGAAAATATTTGAAAATCATGTAAATGATAATAGGTTAATATCCAAAATACATAAAGAACTCATACAACTCAACAGCAAAAAACTCAAACAATCCATTTAAAAAAAAGGCAGAGGATCTGAACATTTTTCCAAAAAAATATACAAATGGACAACAGGTCCATGAAAAGGCACTAAACATCACTAGTCACCAGAGAAATGCATATCAAAACCACAATGAGGGGGGCCTGGGTGGCTCAGTGGGTTAAAGCCACTGCCTTTGGCTCGGGTCATGGAATCGAGCCCCGCATCGGGGTCTCTGCTCTGCGGACAGCCTGCTTCCTCCTCTCTCTCTCTGCCTACTTGTGATCTCTGTCTGTCAAATAAATAAATAAAATCTTAAAAAAAAAACCCCACAATGAGGTATCATTTCACACCTGTTAGAATGGCTATCATCAAGAATATAAGAGATAACAAGTACTGGTGAGGATGTAGAGAAAAGGGAATCCTTGCATACTGTTAATGGTAATATAAACTGGTATGGCTACTACTGAAAATAGTATAGAAGTTCCGCAAAAAATTAAATTAAAAATAACCATAAAAGGGGCACCTGGGTGGCTCAGTGGGTTAAAGCCTCTGCCTTCAGCTTGGGTCATGATCCCAGGGTCCTGGGATCAAGCCCCACATCGGGCTCTCTGCTCTGCTTCTCCTTCTCTCTCTGCCGTCTCTCTGCCTACTTGTGATCTCTGTCTGTCAAGTAAATAAATAAAAAATCTTTAAAAAAATCATAAAAAAGAAGGAAATCTTGCCATTTGTAACAATATGGGTTGATCTGGGGGGCATTATGCTTCGTGAAATAAAACAGAAAAATATATAATGTATGATTCCACTTATATGTGGAATCTAAACAAACAAACAAAAAAAACCAAACTCAGAACAGATTTGTGGCCGCCAGAGGAGGGTGGTGAGGAGTGGGAAAATTGGGTGAAGGGGGTCAAAAGGTACAAACTTCTGGGATGCCTGGGTGGCTCAGTGGGTTAGGCCTCTGCCTTCAGCTCAGGTCATGATCTCAGGATCGAGCCCTGCATCGGGCTCTCTGCTCGGCGGGGAGCCGGTTTCCTCTCTCTCTGCCCGCTTGGGATCTCTTTCTCTGTGTCAAATAAATAAATAAAATCTTTTTTTTTTTTAAGATTTTATTTATTTGACACAGAGAGAGAGAGAGAGATCCCAAGCGGGCAGAGAGAGGAGGAAGCAGGCTCCCTGCTGAGCAGAGAGCCCGATGTGGGACTCTATCCCAGGACCCTGGGATCATGACTTGAGCCGAAGGCAGAGGCTTTAACCCACTGAGCCACCCAGGCACCCCAATAAATAAAATCTTTTAAAAAAATGTACAAACTTCCAGCTATAAAATAAGTAAGTCCAGTAGATGTAATATATAGCATGGTGACTATAGCTAATAACACTAGATTATATTTAAAAATTTTTAAGAGAATAGATCTTCCTGCTTCCCCCTCTCTCTCTGCCTGCCTCTCTGCCTACTTGTGATCTCTCTCTTTGTGTCAAATAAATAAAATCTTTAAAAAAAAAGAGTTAACCTGCCTACTGTGTAAGGAAAGAAAAGGATTATATAATGCCTAAACATCCTCTGTTGAAATTTATTTTTTTATAATTTTCTCCATAATAAGTATGCTTAATTGCTCTTTTCATATTTTTCTATAACCTCTCTCCTCAATAGGAGGTAACACTGCTGATAAGTGAGGGAGCAATGGTGGGGAATATTAAAAATGGAAACAGTTTGCTCTGAAGAGAACAAGCCACATAATCCTATTCCTTCTTAAACTTTCATTTCAACAGTTCAGTTTCCGCTACATGCTAGGCATCAGAAATAAAGTAGATGTCACTTTTACCTATGGCACAAACTGCAACAGTATGACATACATTACATGCTTTGCTGCTTATTTTGCCCTTTTGGAAATTTCCTTATTGTTTTCAAACTTTATTTTGGGTCAGTCAAAATTATAAACAGATTTGTTAAGTTAGAAACAAAGATTATAGTTAAGCCAAATATTTAAGAGATTCTGTGACACTATTCTTTCCATTGTAAAGGGGATGGGCAACACTTCTGTTATTACAACAAAGACGAATAAAACAAAAAATTAATTTTGGATATCAGAAAAGGCACTTTTTTAAATAAATAGATTTTATTTATTTGAGAGAAGAGTGCACGCAAGAGCACAGCTGGGGAGCAGAGGGAGGAGCAGACTCCTCGCTGAGAGACAGCCCAATGTGGGGTTCGATATCACGACCCCAGGATCATGACCTGAGCTGAAGGCAGATGCTTAACCAACCAAGCAACCCAGGTGCCCCAAGAAAGGCACTTTTAAAAATGATTCTTATGAATAACACAACACTCAAATTCGACATAATCTTTGATGATAATAATTATTAACACAGCATTAAGAAAATTAAAAGTACTAAGAAAACACAAGGACTAAATCAGTATGCTCCTTATGGTGAAATGTTAGATATTCCTAAGCATGGGCAAACACTTAGGAATAATAAAAATTGTCTTCTGACGTCCTTGCAAGGAAAAAATAAAGGAATGAAAGAAAGGAAGAGATGAAAGATGGAAGAGAGGAAGGGAGGGAGGGAAAAGAGGATATATAAGCATTTCCTTCACAGTAACTTTCTGAGAATGACTCAATTGCCTAGAAGAATACCTGATATATCTAATGCATCCCAAAGGTCTATAATATTTGTTGAAAGAATGATCAATGTGTAATTTGAGAGTAAGTGCACAAAAGACTCCACTAGGAAATCCCCTATAACAGATTCTAAAAGTCGGCTTTATGACATGCTTTAACATTAGGATAGCTAGCACACACCAGCATTACAGAACTTACCTTACTTAAACACAAGCATGGGAAGTTATGGTAGATGGGAGAAGGAAGGTGCTGTTCACAAGTAACTTTTTAAAAAAATACACCAAAAAATGCTTTTTTTAATTAAATAGGCTTAGAGATCCAAAATCTCATTCAAGTTAAGTCTGAAAATACCCCTTGTGCCACCTCCATGTTCAGTTTTTAATCCCTTCAAGATCTGTGGGGAAAAAATAACATCACTCTTACCTTCTGCACGGATACCTGACATTCAGATTCTAACACCGCTGTGTCATTATCACCACACTGATGCATCACAGTCAGGCCATTCAAATGCTGTTCAGAATCACCTAGATGCACACATTTTTAGAACAGTGTAATCAAGATACTTCATCTTGTTTGTCCATAATTTGACTTTCTCTCCCTTCCTGACCCCACCCCCAGGTCAGAAACTATGAAAACAAAATGATTAAATTTTTATGTGGTTTTAACTTTGCAATATTCTTAGTTGATGAACTGTTATACTGTAAAATAAACATTTTTCACTTGAAATTTATGTCCTCTTGTTTTGTCTACATTAAGGATAGTTGACACTGTGGCTCGCCCACCAAAATCTGTTCTACCTTTCCCCATGGTATAGCAGTCCTCTAGTGTGCAAACTGACCTCAGCTCCAGAGATGGGTTTTCATTAGGCTACCCCAACACCAGTGAGCCATTTAGGAAAGAGCAGGCCTAAGCCAATACAGGGCTCATAGGGAAAGATACTTCTTGATGAAATTGAAAATAAAACACAAAGAATGGAAGAACTAAGACACTAAATATCTAGAACAGCTAGTGAGGAAAAGAGTATATAATGTAAAAGGTTGGCTTGATTTGGGTGAAGAGAACAAACTATGAAATCCTATTAGCTGTTAAACTTTCATACAACTATTTCATTTATTATTGGTAAAGATAACTATAGAAAAGAGCTTAAGCCTTGGTCAAACCATGCCTAAATGACCTACTTTTGGACTAGTGATTGTATATGCTAACAAAATAACTTCTATCGTTCAAGCCATCTTGAACTGACTTTTCTGTTATATGCAACCATGAACATTCTGAGGCATGAACTTACTTGTGTCATTTCTCTTTTAGTTCTCCCTAATACTTTTCTAAAGGCCCTAACAAGAAGCAAAAGGACAAAGGAGACAAATGAAAACTACGCCGCTATCTTTGATTCAAGTTCACAGAAATCTGGGCACTTATATATTGTAGGAACTTACATTTAAGCTTCTACAACTCATCAATCCCTTGACTGATTCTCTGGCCCAATCCTACTAGTTGAAGTTGAGGCTTGAAGAAGAGAGGAACATCAAGGGATGGGAGTGAGCACAGAAGGGTGAGAAAAAAGTTACAACGGAGGCATGAATGACAGAACAAAGAGTAAATTTGTATGTCCCTACATGCCCAATATTCCTATATTTTCTCAGTTCAACAAGGAATGGAAAAAATAGGAAGTTAAGCTTTAAGTTTACAACTACATACCTTTTGTGCTTAAGGTGAGATATTATTTAACATTATTTTAAGAAGTAAAAAGAACATGTATGTCAACAGAAGTAAATTCTAACCGACTCTCAGTTGGCTGAGATAAGTGGTGGCGGTGCTATTGAATAGCATGGCTGCCACCTGGTCACAGGTTCTGTGCCTGCTTCACACACACATGGCAAAATGTCCAGCCCTACTGAGACTGAGCAGTGCATTGTCTTTGATTACTATTTTCCAGAAGTGTGCTGAATAGGAGGGCACTCTTCAAGACAAGAGTTGCTAATCTTCATGAATACAGAACTGGCTGCCTTCACAAAGAACCAGAAGGATCCTGGCATCCTTCACTGCATGATGAAAAAACTGGACCTCAACTTTGATGGGCAGATAGATTTCCAGGAATTTCTTTTTTTAATTTTTTTTTAAAGATTTTATTTATTTATTCGACAGACAGAGATCACAAGGAGGCAGAGAGAGAGGAGGAAGCAGGCTCTCCAAGGAGCAGAGAGCCCTATGTGGGGCTCGATCCCAGGACTCTGGGATCATGACCCGAGCCGAAGGCAGAGGCTTTAACCCACTGAGCCACCCAGGAGCCCCAGGAATTTCTTCATCTTACTGGTGGCACAGCCACAGCTTGCCATGACTCCTTTACAAGGTCTACCCATTGTTGGAAGTGAAGCTGAGGGGCTCTTGAGCCTGGCTGTCAGACCACCCCTTTCCTTCAAAGCAGCCTCTTAGTCATCATCTCCTCCTCACATCCTACACATACCCTGAGCCCAGTGTCCACTGTGGCATGCAGGCCAGTCCTGTTGGTAGGTAATAAAGCAATAGTGTTTTATTCTAAAGCAAAAAAAAGAATTAAAGAGGAAAGAGTAAAATGTGGGGATTAAAATAGGGAAATTCAGTTTTGGCATGCTATGTTCGACATGCCTACGTGATGTTTAAGAAAAGATGTTCATTAGAGTTGTAAAAATATGTATGAGGCCTGGATGCCTGATTTGTAAAAATGAGACTAGAAGTCACAGACACCAAGATCTCTCAGGCAGAATGTATGGCTCACTGGCTCCCAACCTTTTACACATTATAATAAGTAGAAAATAATCAATGTACGGCAGACCTGGGTAAATGGGAAGGCTGTTCCAAGCCTACTTCTATAAGTTGAGGGGATCATTACGAGCTTAATAAACCTAGGCTTTGGAACATGGCTGGAATACTCTGAAATAAATAAGGTAAACGCTTAATGATATAACTCAGAGTATTATCAGCATTTAAAAACGGGCAGATACCTGTAAGGAACATTCAAAGAGATGGGATGATGAAGCAAATAGTGTCACAGAAGCCTGCCAAGTATGTCAAGAGTCCAACTCTCTGAAAAACATTCTTATGGGGATGACCCTTTGGTACTGCAAAACACCACAAAAGTTCTCTTTCCTCAGACTTAGTTTTTCAACCTGTACCAGTATCTAGCCCATATTCTCTTAGCTACTGTAGTTTATACTTTGTTATTAAAATCTAGCATATGGGGCGCCTGAGTGGCTCAATGGGTTAAAGCCTCTGCCTTCGGCTCAGGTCATGATTCCAGGGTCCTGGGATCGAGCCCCGCGTTGGGCTCTCTGCTCGATGGGGAGCCTGCTTCCCCCTCTCTCTCTGCCTGCCTCTCTGCCTACTTGTGATCTCTCTCTCTCTCTCTCTGTCAAATAAATAAATAAATAAAATCTTAAAAAAAAAATCTAGCATATATTTATCTTTTGCAGACCTGCTCATTCTACCCTTGTAATTTTTTTCAACCTTTCACTTTTCTTTCTTCCCATTACTTCATTTTTTTTTCCTACTACTGCAAAAACCCAATTGGTCTCTTCTTTCTCTGGGCCTTATGGCCCATTCTTCCAACTGGCCTATATAATATTGGCAGATTAATTATCTTGAAGCACACCCTTTGCTCAAAACAAACAAACAAACAAACAAACAAAAAAACCTTCACTAGCTCCCCAATGACTATACCATTACCATTAAGTTCAAAGTCTGTAGATATCAAGGTTCCTTATGATCTGAACCTAGTCTATCTTTCCAAATTCATTCCCCCATATTCCTATTTATCCAACCAAAGCTTTAATCACATCCAATTATTGATTGCCTAAATACCTTCATGCATGTTGTTTCCTCCATCCAAAATGCCTTTCAGTCCTAGATATACATAGATAAGTCTTACTTCTTCCTCCAATATCCAGCTCAAATGATACTTAATCTGTAAAATACACATCTGCCAAAGAGATCAGGTAATTTCACCTTCCTCACCTCTTTAAATTTTCATTTCTTTTAGGGAACATTATTTTTACTTTGTATACCAGTTGTTTATTTCTCCTACTAGATGGCAAACTCTTTGATTTACCTTTTCATTTGCCGTATTCATAATCATATGACAGCATAAATATTTGTTTTTAAAGAATTCTTAGTATCATTGAGGGAAGATTTATAAGCTGGGAAATGAATTTGGGAAATGGGTAAGTTATAAGAATAAGGCTAGTAATTCTTTGTAACTTAAAACTTCAACTTATTTTAAGGAAAAAAATAGGGGCATTTTCCAAATCACGCAGAGATGATGGCAGTTGTTTTGAAAAAAGTGATAACACTTTATTCAATTTCTTAAAGCTTTTATGTACTAACATTTTGCCGAACTTTTTTATTAAGAAAATGTAAGTGAAAAAAATTTTATTGTTTAAAGATTTAACTAAAAATTTATTTCCATCAAGATTAAACTCCAGAAAAGTAAGCTTCTATATACATGTTAGCTTATACACATTTGCAGTTTCCCTTGGGCATAGTGCCACCTACAGTTGGCAAATGCAAACCACTCAGTTCTGAAAAATTTGGTAAATGCAAAAGAATAGCCACTCTGGCATCAGCCAAGCATTCCTTTTATACAATATTCACACAAATTCCTTTTACTCACAATCACACATAAATCAAAATTTAAGTAATACAGTAAACTTACCCCAACTGAAGACTTAGATATTAAAAGCCTGACTTTTCACAGACAGGATGTTCTAGGATGTTTTCTTAAAATGGGAACAAAAGACCATCTTGACTGCATTCTTTGTTTTCTACTGTCTAGTTCTTCTTCAGGGCTACCCCTACCAATCTTCTATGAATTTTTTCTGATGAAAACAACACCTTTCCCTACCCTGGCTCTCTATGATCAACCTTTAAAAATGTCCAAATATCTCTGATTCAAAAACTCAAAACGTAATGAAAAAGTCTCTCCCTCTTACCAAAAAAACCCCACCAGCCCCCACACAAAAAAAACCCACAAAACAAAACAAAAACCCAAAAACAAAAAGCAAAACAATTTTCCTGTTAAAGCCACAGCTATCTTTTCCAACAAACTTCTTGAAAGAGTGGTTTACATTCAGATTCCATTACTTCTCAACTTACAAAAATCTGGCTTCTACCCCAATCACAATGACCACTAAAAAACCTTTTGCAAAAGCAAAAAATCGGGGCGCCTGGGTGGGTTAAACCTCTGCCTTCGGCTCAGGTCATGATCTCAGGGTCCTGGGATCGAGTCCCACATGGGCTCTCTGCTCAGCGGGGAGCCTGCTTCCTCCACTCTCTCTCTCTGCCTGCCTCTCTGCCTACTTGTGATCTCTGTCTAATAAATAAATAAATAAAATCTTTTTTAAAAAAGGCAAAAAATCTCACACTGCTAATTTTAATCCTCTCTCCTCACTCCTCATCTTACTTTAATGCACTCCAATATACTCTTGTACCTTCGTGATTTGATGACATCATCTTTTAACTTAACTTTTTCTATTTTTACTGTGGAAGTAGTTTTGTTTCCTAGAGTTTTGCCCTTGACCTTTTTTCTCTTCCTGCTCTATACACCTTCCTAGGTGTTTTCATTCATTGTCAGTTTCAAATAGCTTCTATATACTAGTAATTCCTAAATTACAGTTCTCATCATACCACATTAGTTCTAGAAATCTATTTATAGTTGTGTATTTCCAATTAGATACTCTAGTACCTCAAACATGTCCAAAGTGAGCACCGCCTCTTAATGGCAGTCCAACTACTGGATGCCTTGGCGAGATATTCATTCTAACAAAGCCTATCAACTGCACCACAAAAATATTTTTCTAATTTATTCACATCCTTTCCATCCTTACTGCCTTAATTAAGGTCCTCATAATTTCCTTCCTAGACGATAGCACTCAGCTTCCTTACTTGATCCCAACTACACCAGAGCAGCTTCATCTTAATCTGCCCCTTCATAGTTAAGCAGTAATCACTTCCTAATATAAAATCTAATTTTGTTATGCTCCTGTTTGAAGCTACTTGTATACAAAATAAAAAACCCAAATGGAACACCTGTATTCAAGGTAATTATTGACCTAAAGTTATGACATCTTCAGTTATCCTCCTGCATAATTTGAAAACCTTTTTCCACAAAAGGACAGATGTAAATATTTCATACTCTGGATCTTCGTTTATTTTTATTCTTGGGATGCCCTCCAGTGTTGCTTTGGGAAGAGCTAAAACTTGAGTTAAATACAGTATGAAATACTCAAAACAGAACAGTAGGGAACTATCACTGGAAGCAATAAAGGAGGACCCAAACTTCTCTGTTCCTCCTAATCTGTGCTATAGTAAAACAATTTAGCAATTTCTTCTGCTTTGGAGAAACCCCTGTCATTGGAAGGCCAAATACAAACCAGTGAGCAGACTAGACGAAGGGAGAAATAGATAAGGAATATTCACATCTGTCTCTGGGCAAGGCCTGAATAGTACTGCAAGATTCAGGTACTCCCAGGCTTGGCTCATCAGTATCAGAGAATTATCCTTTGTGCCATACAGGATACCGCATACAGGATACAGCTGTGCCATACAGCAGCAGGAAAATCAGGATGAGATAGACAATATCTTCACTTCTGACAAGACTAACAGGATATTTAGTCAAATGAATCAAACAATACAAAAATTTAGCCAGATTTTGAAGATGTTTTGGTAAATGGGAACCACTGCCAGGCAAGTATTTCTAGCCCATGTTTCCTTAGCTGTAAACTATTTCTCATGTATATAACTTAATTTCTCTACCTATAAAATCTCTACCTTTTCCATATTCCATCCTACCTTTCCAACTCAAAGAAGCATCGAAATCTGCTCAGAACTTAGGAGTATGGACTCTGGCAGTGATAGGTTTTATTATATGGCCTATATCAATGTATATAACCTACCTGAACGTATGTTGAGTGTGAACTGCACATATAAATTTTCTTATTCAAATGTAAAAGATGGGAAGTAATCAGAGGGTGACAAACCATGAGAGACTCTTAACTATAGAAAACAAACTGAGGGTTGCTAGAGGGGAGGTGGGTGGGGAGATGGGGTAATTGGGGTGATGGATATTTTTTTTTTAAAGATTTTATTTATTTGACAGATAGAAATCACAAGTATGCAGAGAGGCAGGCACAGAGAGAAAGGAAGGCAGGCTCCCTGCCGAGTAGAGAGCCCGATGCGGGGCTCGATCCCAGGACCCTGGGATTATGACCTGAGCCGAAGGCAGAGGCTTTAACCCACTGAGCCACCCAGGCACCCCATGGGGTGATGGATATTAAGGAGGGCACATGATGTGATAAGCACTGGGTGTTATATGCAACTGATGAATTATCTCAAACTAATGATATGTTGGCCAATTGAATTTAAATACAAATTTTTTTAATAAAATGTAACGAGTACCTCTAGGTATAAAGCAGATAATTTCTAACAATGTGCTTCAGTGATTATTTCTAACCAGGAATTTATTTGTTATTTACCAGTTTTTTACCTGAGGGAGGCAGATTTTGTAAAGGTGAAATGTTTCTCACACTCTGTATATTTTCTACTTCTTGATGATTAAATGCTAACTGGTGGTGATTTGGTGGTGTTTCACATGAATATGAAGTCTGACAAACAAGCGTAGTTTTTGCAGATGCTTTATCTTGCACAGAAGATTGTATCTGTTAAGACAAAGGTAAATAAAATTATCTTTCAGAGTTTTAACTACACAAGAGGTTTAACAAAAAAAAATAGAAACACAAGAGGAGAAACAATTCTAGCTTCAAAAAATGGTGTTACTTAAGTCATACAAATGTATAAGGTATTAATTATCCCATTCTTATAGATGAGAAAACCAAGGTATGGAAAGATTAAAAATGACTTGGCCATCCTATAGTTCTAAGCAGAGTTAGTCGAAGCCTATAATCTTAGTAATACATACAAACTTATGCATGTTATTAAATAGTGCTGGTTATTTTCCAATGTTTTCCTGTGAGCTATGGAAAATAAAAACTGATCTTTTAAACCAAATCTAGAGGATAATCCACTTTCTTTTACACCTTTTTTGTTACTGAATTATAGACATAATGGGAAGGGTGAGTAAAAATCATATGATAGTTGACCTGTAAGACTACCAACAAATTCTGATCAATTTACTAGGTAAAAATGTAGTGTAACAGCTAACATTTTTTAAATGCTTATAATGTGTGAGGCAACAGGCTAAACCCTTTATATAGCTCTTCAATTCTCACAATAATCTCATGAGTTTGGTATAACTATCCTCCCCATTTACAGTTTGCAAGTTTGCAATAGGACTTAGATATAATAAAAGCAACTTACCAAGAATCTTACATCTGTTCAGTTGCAAGCTAAGTTATAGTACCAAAGCCCAGGTACCTTACCTACTAAGCTTTAAGTTATAGATAATATAGAGATTAAGAGTCTTTCTCCTCCATCTAACAAAGGAGTTACAGTGAATGGTAGGTAAGGCGAGTGTATGAATCCCTATCCATGCTAGCTTGAATAAAACTAATGCCATAAGAATGTTTATCCCAACCATAATACAGACCCAAGCCCAAAACTTAAAGTCAAATGCTGAAGTTTAAATCAGCAAAACGAAACAAAACAAAAAAACACTTTTTAAAACACACAAACATATGCATTAATTCATATTCCTAAAAAAATATCCTTTTATTATCAGAGGGCATTTTGTTCCTCAATGAGGGACAATGAAAAAATTCTGGCCACAAACATATTATTATGCAGTATTCTATATGCTACATATGGAGAACGCTTTCAAAATTCATTAATATAATTTTGATTCCTCTAATATCTATGGCATTAGACTATCTGTATTTTGTTCCTACTCAAAAGCCTCCAGGAACTCACTCTTGCCTACCATATTAGTTACCACTTCACCTAAGTGTTCAAAGCCCTCCCTGTTGTTATTTCCCAAGCCAGCTAATCTCTTACAAATACCCTAGGTTGCCATATTTCCCTGAACACCTCTTGTGCTTTTTTGCCTCTTTTCATGCTACTACCTGTTTTAAAAAAATAACTCCTCATGAAAAGAAGGGCCACCTGTACCCCAATGTTCATAGCAGCAATGGTCATAATCGCCAAACTATGTAAAGAGCCCAGATGCCCTTCAACAGATGAATGGATAAAGATGTGGTCCATATATATAATGGAATATTATGGCTCCATCAGAAAGTGGTTTGATTTTTGATTATGTTAACATTTAGTGACTGTAAAATTATTAGAGTTCAGATGTTAATAGACTAGATGTATATATTGATGAAATATACAAAAGTATATCCCCTGTTGAATTTAATGGCCAACATTTTATACATTTGTATAGAATTTTAAGAAATATCAAAAGTAGTGTACACACATGTAAACACATGTGTGAACATAGGCATGCACGTGTGTGTTGTATGGACAGAAGGTATACCCTAGTAAGTTTATCCTGTTTCTCAAAACAAAGCTTGGTTATAAATCTCAGTTCCTGATAGACGCTTCTTTGCAATCCTTTTTTTCTTATCAGTACAGCATTTGTTCTGCCACTATGACCTTGGCACATTTATCAGATATTGTTTCTTACACAGTATACCATCCACCCATCAAGCACTTACTAAATAAAACAAGATTAAAATAAAAAAAGTCCTTAGTTTGTGTCAAGGTATTAACCATTTCTTCCTTTTCCCTGTAGTTTAAAACCCATTGTAAGCGCTCCTTCAGGCAGTACGTATGTTCCTTCTTCATTTTCTCAATAAATTATGAATAGAGATTATAGCACTAATTACACAACCCCTTAACCATGTGATTTTATTTCTTCTCACAACTGAGAGCTCCCTTAAGACAGGTATTTAGGTTGTACATTCCTAACCTAGTTATGTGAGGTTAAATAGTTTATAATATAATAAAGATATATATATATCTGTAATTCTATACTTCAGAAGGGTACAGAGGATTAAAAATTTAATGAAAATGATAAACTGAATTAGTAACAGATAAAATTACTTCTATCCTTTTCAAAGTATGTCATTTACTAATCACAGATGTAATAAAAAATTAATAGCTGTTAATTAAAAGCTTTATCTTAAACCCTAACTATCATTTTCCTATTACCCTTAGAAATTCCATGTACATACCCTATATCCTATTGTGTGCATATAGGAAAAGCAAGGCCTTCCCTCTGTATTTAGACTCTCAAGATTAATTCCAAACTTCTATAATTTGTTCTACTAATCTGTCTGATTTATAGAACAGTTATACCTTATTAGAAAAAGGTAGCCAACTAGTTCCTATATTCTATTTTCTTCAGGATGAAATCTTTTTTTTTTTTTTAAGATTTTATTTATTCATTTGAGAGAGTGAGCAAGAAAGCACAAGCAGGGAGAGGAGCAGAGGGAGAGGGAGAAGCAGACTCCCTGAAGAGCAGTGGAGAGGGGCTTGATCCTGGGACTCTGGGATCATGAGCTGATATGAAGGCAGATGCCACCCAGGCACCCAAATTCAAAACAAATTTTAAAGAATTTACTACTATACCAGTGAGTCACAGCATACATTTTAAAATTTTAAGGTAAAAAAATGGAAGAATTAACTTACCTTTACTTGTTCTTTAGGAGAATCGTTCTGTTTTACTCCAGTAAATTTAGGAAACATTTCTGCAAATGTATATAAAGAAATATTTCAATATTTACCAGCTTAAAAACGTACCATTTAAATTATAAATGATTTTCATATTAGAAATAAAATGGTCATTTCAAGAAGAAAATAACCTTCAATACCAACCTCTTAAATCAAGAAATTCTTATAGTTAACCAGGTTTTTGACCTTTGAACCAGTCAAAATTCTAAAGGAATACTTGCTTTTTTGAAAGGGATATTTTCTTTTTCACATAATGGAAAAAATATTCACTCACAAATTTTAATTTGGATTATTTAAGCAAAAAGAACAGCATAGAAAAGAGTTTGAATAATAGTTTAAAAAGGAACAAGTTATAACACAGATAAGGTTTTCAATAAGTAGGATGAATTATACTAAAACCTTTTTATCAAGCAGCCATAAATATAGCCATAAAGGTCTTAATTAAATAATTAAGAATTTACTATAAGAGAAGGGTATGTCACTAATCTGAGTCTTTTATGAAAAGCGAAGCTATTTGATTTCATGGCAAAGTCTGCTCTGCTAAGAGCACTCTAGGAAAGACCCCAAATAATCCTTTATTTACTCTCTAGCTATTTGGCAGCCTCAAATGTAGCAACAAATGGTTTTTATACTACTTTCTTTACCTTTAGAAATACCTTTACAGTGGACATTGGTGAGAGGATAGATACAAAAAGAGATCTCTGAAGCAGTGTTCATAGGTTCCTCTTTATCTTATAATTGATTCTGGTGCTTTCTTCCCCAATCATAAGCCTAGGTCAACGTGGTAATGCACCAAACCGGCAGTTAATGCCTTGACCCATCTTTCCAGGTCAGCATCCATGAACCACCTAAGCATTAATTTGCCTTGGGCTCCAGGGTACCACAGCTGGTTAACATCAAATCTTATTCAAACTTAATACATTCTAATTTTAATAATTACCTTCTGTCTCCTGAAATGCCATCAGTTTCCACTGGATGTGTTACTGTTCTTTCCTCTCCTAAAATGTTTGATGCTGGACATTGTTAAAACTGCTAAATGCCACTCAATTAAGTGCTTTAATTTAAAGAATTCAAGTATTTGAAATGACGAGTACCATCTTAATGTCACTCCTCTAAGTATTATTTAAGTGTTGGGGGTTAGGTGGAAGGGAAGAATACAGAGAGCAAAGACTGAGGCTATAGATCCAAGGAGTTTTCACATTTAGGGGATAAATTATGGTTTCGGCTTCAAACAAAAAAAAAACAGACTTCATTAATATGGTCATATACTATATGCACATCTACACATCTTAACTATTCAAATATGCAGCTAAACTACATTATTCTATGATTTATATAAATTCAAGTATAAACTTAAAGTAAAATATGACATACCACATTAGTGTTCTACTAAAAAATTCAAGGGCATTATTTAGTTTTCTGATATATAAAAATAAAGCTCAGAATTTTAAAAATTAGCATCTCCAAGTCTGAAGACACTAGCAAAAGGCATCAAAGAATTTTTAAGTGAAAAAACCAGAATGGTAACTAGACTTAACTGTAGTTATTATTTTGCAATGTATACAAATGCTGAATACTACGTTATACACCTGAAACTAATAGACTATTGTATGTCAATTATACTGCAATAAAAAAAGTCAAAACCACCCAATACAGTATGTTTCATAAAAGTCTTACAGACTATGGATAGATGAATAATGACAGACTAAAATTCAGCATTTTGGTTCTCATTCTATTCTTAAATACTTGACTTTTTAGGAATATAGTGAAGCAAAGCTGTTTATTTCTGCTGATTTATGAGTTCCTGGACTTTGCAATTAAAAGAACAACATATACATTTTCACTACCAAGCTTAAGACATCGTTTCAATTAGTGAAGAAGCCCCAGGTCTTGAAAATATTAATGAAATTGAGCAGTATAGTGGTAACACATAAACTGTCAACTAATTCTCCAGGGAACTGTGATGAAATGCATACCTACCTTGAGAAGACTGAATCAGATAATAAATGTGAACTACTAAACAAATACATATTATGCATGTTATGTAATATGTTCTATTTTCACATCTTTCCTTAAACCTCAATATAAAACTTTGGGAAAGTTTTCCTTTTAAACTAAGGGGAAAAAATTTAATCATTTAGTTAAAAAAAAAAGAGCTGGAATCAAACATTTGCTTCAAGACTTGGTTTAATACCCATCACCTATCAAAGCACTGAGATAAATGCTTGAGATAGCAAATATCAGCAAGCTAGTATGGGCTAAAAATTTTAATATGTTGAATATGAATATAATACCATAGTGTAAAACCAGAATGTTATACCATATAATATAAGCAGAAAAAAAATTACTGAAATTTGTTAAATTAGAAAAATAAATCACACTTCTGTTACATAGTACAAGGTTTAGATAGGTAATTGGAAGTCACTCCTGGGTTCTGCTACTGTATTTTATAAGAAAGAATGTCCAGAGACATTAAAATGATTTGCCCAAACTTGTCACCAAAGATGTGTTCTATTGATTAAAAAAAAAAAAAATCAAGCAATTTGTTTTTGAACTTAAAAATTTTGATTCCTTTAATTTTGATCCTTGGCAATTTTCATTGAGTTTGGTACTTATTTTAATATAGAAGAACCACCCAATTATTTTTTTAAAGATTTTATTTACTTGAGAGAGAGTGAGAGAGCAAACAGAGAGAGAGCATGAGTTGGGTGGCGGTGGGGGAGAAGGGAGTGGAGGGAGAGAGAAAAGCACGCTCCCTGCTGAGCAGGAACCCTAACTCCTGCTGAGCAGGAACCCTAACTCCTGCTGAGCAGGAACCCTAACTCGGGGCTGGATTCGAGGACCCTGGGATCATGACCGAAACGAAGGCACAACACTTAAACAAGTGAGCCACCCAGGTGCTCCAGAACAACCCAATTATAAACTGATATTCCTTTTACCAAAGTTACTATAATTAGAGTTAAGAAGTGGAAACAAAAGGAAAAAATCCTAGATCACTGGTTCTCAAATGTGGCAGCACATTAAGCCACCTGAGATACTTTAAACGTCACATACCTGTCCCCATTTTCTATTCATTTCAGGTTTGGACACTATTTTAAAAGTTTTACAGGTGATTCTAATGTACTGAGAAAACACTATTCTAGACAGCCTGCTTATTCAGGAAGATCCATTTTTAACAGAAAATATTTAAATGCACAAGACAAATATCATCACTAATTTGGAAGACTCAAAGGCTCAAGTATGGACCTCAATATATATGTAAGTTTTCAATCAAGCCTGGGTCTTTGAATTTTTGTGGTGCTTTTTTTTTAAGATTTTATTTATTTATTTGAGAGAGAGAGCATGAGAGGAGAGAGGTCAGCGGGAGAAGCAGATTCCCGGCCGAGCAGGGAGCCCGATGCAGGACTCGATCCCAGGACTCCAGGATCATGACCTGAGCTGAAGGCAGTCGCTTAACCAACTGAGCCACTCAGGCGCCTCTTTTCTGGTGCTTTTGATTTGAAAACACTTTAATTGATGAGAAAAGTCATAAAGTTTTAAAAATTTGAATGATAGGGCACCTGGGTGGCTCAGTGGGTTAAAGCCTCTGCCTTTGGCTCGGGTCATGATCTCAGGGTCCTGGGATCGAGCACTACATCAGGTGCTCTGCTCAGCAGGGAACCTGCTTCCTCCTCTCTCTCTCTCTGCCTGCCTCTCCACATACTTGTGATCTCTGTCAAATAAATAAAATCATAAAATCTTTAAAAAAAATTTGAATGATAAACTCTGATCATTTTTCTTAAATAGCAAAGATTATTCCCAAACTGTCATGTACATACCTGCTATATTCACTAAACCATCACCCTCCTAAAGAGGTAAAACAAAATCCAGACTTGAAGCAAGTCCTTTTGTCCTTTTTCCATTGTATGACAAAAAAAATCATATCCTTGTCACTTCTACAGAAAACCTAGGTTGTAGAGAACTAAAAAGAGAAGTTGTCTTATTCCTATTTGTAAATCACCCATGACTAGGTAAGCTATTAAAAAAAAAAAACCTGTTAGAGAACTTCATAGATTTCTTTGTCTAAAAATGCCTGAAGCCAACGAAAGCAAAAAGTCTAACAAAGGAAGTGACAAATTAACTTTGTCTAATAAGATAAAGAATTGATGCTGTAACCACTTTTTGTGTGTAAGTAGTAAACAATTGAGATTATAAACAAGTTTTCTTGTGTGTAAGTAGTAAACAATTGAGATTATAAACATTACTAAAATTATTCTACACTAATTGAGTATTTGAGCTTACACTTAGTTCCTAAAGTTATTTCCCACAAGATTTCTATCAAAAGTACTACTACCTATGAGCTGTTCCCATTTGTTTCACAGTAATATTGACCACATGATTAAATCTATTAATTATTATATTCATCCCTATTATAACACTCAAAATAGCCAAAGTTGTTGAACATTAGGAAACTCTCAACAGGTTATGCATACACACTAGCAGAGGCCAGTTAACATAGGATATAATCCGGAATTTGTTTTATTATCAAACCTCATTAACATCTTTGATCTGACATTTGATATTTTGATGGTTATGAGAAATAATTTAAGAATTTATATTTATACCAATGTTTAATAAACATTGGCTAATCTGCACATGATAATTTCCATATACTGTTGCTAGTCAAGAAAATAATTTAAATTATAAAACCAAATTACAGCGGCGCCTGGGTGACTCAGTGGGTTAAAGCCTCTGCCTTCGGCTCAGGTCATGATCCCAGGGTCCTGGATCGAGCCCCACATTGTGCTCTCTGCTCAGCAGAAAGCCTGCTCCCCCCGCCCTCGCCTGCCTCTGCCTACTTGTGATCTCTGTCTGTCAGATAAATAAATGAAATCTTTAAAAAAAAAACAAATTACAACATATCTGCAATCAACTACTGCTTCTACCCCATGATAGCTCATTTATATTTTTCAAATATTTGGGGATTTCATTCCAACTCTATTCTTGGAATAGATTTAATATCTTGCTTGAAATGTTAAAGAATTTTTATTCTTTTTAAATTTTTTTAAGTTTTTTTTTTATTTATTTGACAGAGATCACAAGTAGGCAGAGAGGCAGGCACAGAAAGAGGGGGAAGCAGGTTCCCCGCTGAGCAGAGAGCCTGATTCGGGGCTCGATCCCAGGATCCTGGGATCATGACCTGAGCCAAAGGCAGATGCTTTAACCCACTGAGCCACCCAGGTGCCCGAAATGTTAAAGAATTTTTAAATCAAACTTTCCTTGGAAATCAAAGCTCTGCCATTTAATTAATCCTATTTAATAGGAGATTGAGTCCGTATTTTTCAAAAGTATATAAAATAAGGTTTGAGAATACAGAGAAGATAACCATTTAAATAATGTAGAATAAACGACTGTTACACAATTTATAACACTTAAATGTTTTTCACAGATGTTACCTTTCAAACATTTTGCACACCCATTTCACACATATGAATAGAATGCTACTGGAGTAAAGACAGACCAACTCATAATAGAGGATAAATGAAGAAAAATGAGTCAATAATATTGGGGAATTAAAAAAAGTTAATGTAGAGTTCTGTCCTTGAAAACCAAAATCACAAGATTATGACTTGGTTTAGAAAACTGCATACAGCCTACAGCCATACCACCCTGAACGCGCCCAATCTCATCTGATCTCGGAAGCTAAGCAGGGTCGGGCTTGGTTAGTACTTGGATGGGAGAAAACTGCATACAGTCAAGCGGCTATAAAAATTCCAAAAGGCAGGTACTAAAAAACAGATTAAGAAAAAATTGCTAAAAATCAATAATCTTCTATCAGGAAAGAATTTCTCACAAAAGCTTTCAAAAAGGGGCGCCTGGGGACGCCTGGGTGGCTCAGTTGGTTAAGCAGCTGCCTTCGGCTCAGGTCATGATCCCGGCGTCCTGGGATCGAGTCCCACATCGGGCTCCTTGCTCAGCAGGGAACCTGCTTCTCCCTCTGCCTCTGCCTGCCACTCTGTCTGCCTGTGCTCGCGCTCTCTCTCTCTCTCTAACAAATAAAAAAAAGGGGGGGGGGCGCCTGGGTGGCTCAGTGGGTTAATGCCTCTGCCTTCGGCTCAGATCATGATCTCAGGGTCCTGGGATCGAGCCCCGCATCGGGCTCTCTGCTCAGCAGGGAGCCTGCTTCCTCCTCTCTCTCTGCCTGCCTCTCTGCCTACTTGTGATCTCTGTCTGTCAAATAAATAAATAAAAATCTTTAAAAAAATTTTTTTAAAAATTTTAAAAAAAAGCTTTGAGAAAAATTTCCTCTATTAACATTTTGAAGAAATGAACTTATATTCCTAACACCTATCTTGAATAATCAAAAGCCTTATTAACTGGAATTATGGTAATAAAGATTCCAAGTTTCAGTTCTGGGCAAATCATAATAAACTCTAAAGCTACAAAATCTTCTGCATATTTTCAGTTACTTTTTACTTTTATAACAGATTTGTTGCCAATATTCCTAATTTTTACAAACTATATTTTCTCGGTAAGTAATTCCATTTCCCTCCACCCTGAGACTTACACATACTTGGGATTTGTCATCTGCTCCCTGAGACTGTCATGTACATAATTAAGAATGGTAGATGCTTTACTTATTTTTACTTCAGTATTGCTATTGATATGGTCTGCAAAATGTTTTTCATAATTTATAGTCCTTTTATTTAGGGTTTCTGTTGTTCAAATAAAAGATGTTCTTAGATTACACACTAAAAATTAAGAGCCTTACAAGATTTTAATGTATACAATTAAAGTTAATATTTAGGACAAAGGTCCTATTGCTTCACTTACTAATTTATTTTGCTAAACAAAATAAACAACAACAAAAAAAAACCAAAACAGAACTTAATGCTCATTTAGGGTAGGCACTGTGTTTGCAATTTATAATTGTGCATTGTACATATAGTGTTTCTTGAATCAAGTACACACTTTCAACATTTATAAAACAAAAATTTCAAAGAAAAATGGTAACTCGTACCATTATGTTAGAAGACAAACTGACCTTAGTGTCACACACCTATATATTATCCATAATGTGAGCTGAAATTTAAAAATGTGTTGCTTTGATTTTAACAGTGTTTTCAAAAAGAGTCCATTATTGAAAAAGATGTCATTAAAAAAGAACATTAGTCATAAAATAAAAATTCAACACAAAGGTGTTAAAAAAACTGTAATTCTGAGGCCAAGATTTTGAACTAGAAAGTTCCACTAGAAAGTTAGGAAAACATACATATTACACCACTTTAAGCACACATTGTGGATGATGAACATCTTTCCCTTAAGCAATGTTTTAGAAGACTATCAGAAATTGATAATTCAAATTAAAATTAAGTATTTTTTAATACCTTTACTGAAGCACTCTTTATATGCTAATGCTCAAGGCATTTATTGATCAGTAGCCAATATATAATTGGATAACTCAGTTTTATCCTACAAATGAAAGACAAAGTGCTCTAACTTATTAGGCCACAAATGCTTTATTAGATGAAATTACAAATGCTAATTACAATTTAAAATACTCTTCCAGCATTGTTTTATGCTTTAAAGTCAAATATAAGGAAATAATGTATAATCAGAGCCCAAAAATAATTTAAAAATTTACTATGACAAATTCCAACAAAAGTAAAAATGTTTTATTCTAACAAAAACGTTTATCACTATATACTTTAGAAATGTAAAAACAAAATGCAGCAATCAGCACCACATAACTGCAAACTAAAACGAACCAAAAATTAAACAGAATGTACTGCAAGCCAGCAGACCCTTACTACCAGACTGAAATAAGAGGGATATTCTTACAAATGGTTAAGATTCCCTGATGTGACACTATTGTGTGGAGGATATTTTTTTAAAAGAAAACTAAATCTCATGACCAAAAAAAACCTAATTTAAAATAAAGCAAACTTTTAGGCACAAAAGTGCCCTATATTCTGAATGTACCTTTTGGTGGACAATAATGGGATGCCCCCTGCCAAGTCAGTATCCTTGGGGCAGTGATTACTTGTCAACACATAGCCATCAATGAAAGAGCACAGAGAAAACATGACTGAATTAAGCTTGATACAGCTGATGATAAACTACCTGGGTAATATGATACTTTAGCATAACTGAAAAATCTCAATTTGAAGTACATTTTTCTATAAATGGAATATTCTATTAGTGAAAACGCAAAAGTGAATAAAATTCTGCTTTAAACATGTTCTGGGATGACAATTCAAAGTGCTTATTCAATTCAGAATACACTGTCACAACAGGACATACTTTGCAACAGTAGAGTGGTCTGATATATCATGCAGAGTAAAGTGAAAGATGTCCTCAAATAAGCCTTTATTTCATAAAAAGAAGTGAAGAATGGAATTTTATTATTTGTTATTTTCTCGAATTAAGATGTGGTACTATATATTAAGAAACTATCTCCCACCTTTAGTAAATTTCTTTTCAACATTACAAACCTGTAAGTCTTATACAAATAAAATGAAGTTTCCATTTTACAGAGTATCTCTTTTAAAGAAAATAGTAAGAATGTCAACATGCAATTAAATAACAAGTGTGGCATCCAAACCATAGGTTCTGGGTAAATGACAAACATTTCTTAAAAATATAAGTCTCAAAAATACAAGAAACGAATGTTCCCACAAACAGAGGTACACACTTAAGGGGACAGCTAACCTGATTCGGAATCACTGCTATCAGAGGAGCTTGAATCACTGCTGCTGCTTTCAGTCTCTGATGAGCTGCTGCTGCTGCTGCTGCTGCTTTCACTCAATCGGGAACCACTTCCAACAGCCTTGGATAACTGGGCTTTCTCAGCTACAAAACAGGGAAACACATTACAATGCCAGCAGAATCAAATAATCACATGAACACTTGAAAAAAAAAAAGAAACCTCCTCCCTTTTTAATAGCAAATACATAAAAAACTGCCACCTACGTTTTGCTTGACATTTTCTAGAATTTAGCTGATTATTGACATCCAGTAACCGCTTTTCCAACTCCTGTTTTTTCTGTGAATGAAATTCTTCTTTGGACTTCGTTATTTTCTTACCTATGTGATTTAAGAGGGAAAAAAAGTCTTACCAAAAACTAACACAAATACCAGACTGCTTTCTACTGATCGAAATACATACCTTGAGGTTTTATTGGTCTTTTTCTTCTTAGACATGCGGCAACGTACTTTTCCAGTTCTCTCAGTGTTGATGCTTTCAGTGTTTCAAAGTCTATCTCTATCTCATCAGGGTTGGAATTTCTCAAAGAAGGCTCTCTTGATTGTATTATATGAACAACTCGCCCAAGTTTATCTCCAGGGAGCTTGTTTATATCCAAGCTTAACTGCCTTTTCTCATCATAGTTCATAGGCTTAGCATTATCCTCATCTTCAGGTTTCAGAGCAAAGACCTGTTGTTTCCTCTTCTTTGGCTGACTATACAAAAATTAAATTTAGTCAAATTTATGTTAAATAATACTACTATATGAATAAGGCATTGTAAAAGATACTTACTTGCTTTTGGACTTTTCCTTTAATTTCACTTGCTTAAACTTTTTTCTTGGATTTTCATCTCTGTTATTAACCTTTTCTTTCTTCTTTTCCCTTTTAGACTTACTCTTTTTCTTTAGCTTACGGAAAGGTACTTGCGAGAGAACCTGTAGCTGTTGATGAACAGCTTTCAGCTAATAAAGAAAAAAATTCTTTAAATATTCATGGCTCTAAACACATTAGGAAAAAAATGAAGGCACTCAAAAGTCAACCCTATCCTTTTGAAATTCATTTCATATTACATTTCCTTCAAGTTCTAATTTCATTCCACAAATTCATTTTGAAGGGCACACATTAAATCAGAAATACTATTCCGTGCTCAACCCATAAACTAAGATATTCAACTAAAAACAGACCATGAAAATTAACATTTCCAGGTAATCTCAACTTTGTTTTCTTTTAGGCTTGAGCTAGGAGTAGATTAACATTGTATCACAAAAGGTAGCAATGTTGAACAAAAACTCACCCATAAAATATCTTGGATTATGTCATATAAATTATTTCTTTTTTTTTTTAAGATTATATTTCTTTATTTGAGAGAGAAAGAATGAGAGAGGCAGCATGAGAGGGGAGAGGTCAGAGGGAGAAGCAGACTCCCTGCTGAGCAGGGAGCCCAATGCCGTCCTGGATCCCTGGACTCCAGGATCATGACTTGAGCCGAAGGCAGGCGCTTATCCAACTAAGCCACCCAGGTGCCCCTGGAAGGAATTTTAAAGGAAAAAAGAAATTGCTGATGGGAAGGTTAAAATCTAAAATGATGCAGTAAGATGGGCTGATGTTATAGAAGCAGTAAAGAAGCGGGGTGGCGGGGGGTGGGGATGGAGCGGGGGGAGTCCTTCATCCCACCTAATTGGGTCACCCAAAGAATCCTGTCTTCCCACCGCATCTGAGAAGACACTTCTAAAAAGCACATCTGAAAGGTGGAGCTAAAACACAAAATGTAGAAGTCGGTTTAGGGAACGTTAAACCTTGTAAGTGGCTGTCGGCCTGCACCCCTAGCTCTGGAAGAGCCAGCGCTGCGTGCCTTGCCAGGGTCTCGTCATCACCGCGATCTGAGCTCGCGGGGTGACCTTTCCTGGGGACGCGCTGGCCCGGGCACCCGGGCAGTCCGCCAGGCCAGAACCCACAACTGAAACCCCAGGGCCACGCCGAGGTCTTGGGAAGTGGGCCCGTGGTCAGCCAGGCTTCCTGGCCAAGAAAGGTTGAGTGCGTGCGGGGCCAACTCGGGGCCGACTCGCTGGGCCCAGATGAATCACTCTGGCGCCACTGGGCCAAACCTCTCTACGCCCATATAAATTATTTCAATGAGAATAAACTCCTTGTGGTTAGAAAGGTAACAGAATTTTAAGATACATAGATCTTCGTGTAAGAAAGATTACTAACATTACAAATGTGGCAAGAAGTAAATAAAGTCACAGCTCCTAAATGATCTATAGCTTTTAATCTACAAAAAGATTTTATGATAGATCTGCAGCAACAGCTCATAAAAATACAAAAACTTTCATCAATACAATCAACTACCTGCTCCTGAAGCTTTGCAAGACGCTGAACTCGTTCATCTTCAGAATCCCCCGAAGAGTTACCTTCAGAGGAAGCTTCACTACTGCTTTCTCTACCAAGGATTTTTGTGGTGTCTGTTCTTATGTAGCAGACAGGCATACTCTCCACAGGTTCATCTGGGATTTTTGCAAAATGCATTTCAAAAACATCCTATAATAAAAAATTAGACTATATAAAGATTTTCTGTATTTCCAACTTAACACAGCAGTAACACCCCTCAGCAAATGTCATATTTTGATGATAATTTTATTTTTCCTTGGAGTAATCATTGCATAGTATATGCATCAAAACATTCTATTATATACTTTAAATGTATACAGTGTTATATGTTCATTTTATCTCTGTAAAATGGGAGGGGGCGAGTTTAACCAAAGAAGAAACATAAGACTCATGCTTCCTTGCCTGCCAACCTTAAAACTTTTCTCCTCTCTTCCATGTAAAATAGACCTTTTAAGCTGTATAGAGGACCTTCTTTCAAGGAGCTCCTGCCCTATAGCTGATGCATCATTCCACTACCTCCCACTCCACTACATTCCACTCAAAAGTCCAGCTTTACCTTCAGGGAAACATGGGTTCTAGTCAATCCTATCTCAAGCTATCTACCATCCCCTCTTCACTCATATTTCCCCCATATCCTCTATGTATAATGCAGCCTCCTTAAAAGATTTGTTACTAATGGGTACTATACCTTTAAAAACAATCCCATTTTAAGAGTCAATTTACTTAATAAATTGTGCTTTATATTTGGGAAGTGGGACATACTTTATTTGAGTTATGATCTCTAAAATTTCTAAACTAGGGGCACCTGGGTGGCTCAGTCAAAGTGCCTGCCTTCAGCTCAGGTCAGGATCTCAGAGTCCTGGGATCAAGCCCTGCATCAAGCTCTCTACTCTGTGGTGGGTCTGCTTCTCTCTCTCCTTCTGTGATCTCTCTAACTTTTGCTCTCTCAAGTAAATAAAATCTTTTAAAATTTTTTTTTTTTTTATTTGTCAGAGAGAGAGGGAGAGAGAGCTAGCGAGCACAGGCAGACAAAGTGGCAGGCAAACGCAGAGGGAGGAGCAGGCTCCCCGCCGAGCAAGGAGCCCGATGTGGGACTCGATCCCAGGACGCTGGGATCATGACCTGAGCCGAAGGCAGCCGCCCAACCAACTGAGCCACCCAGGAGTCCCAAATAAAATCTTTTAAAGAAATAAAATAAAATTTCCAAATTATGTTCAGAGAAAACTCACTTTCAGAGCACACCTATCAACTTACCTGGAGCATTCTTGCCATTGTTACTACTTCATGATCTGGAGGATTGTATTTGTAGCAATTCATGAACATTAATCTAACATCTGCAGCAAATTCATATGCATCTTTATATTCTTGGTTGTCCATTTTCCCCTAAATTAAGGAAAAATTACAGTATTCACAAACAACACAGTCCAATAATCATTTGGGCATTTACATTATTTATATTATGAAATAGTTGAAACATACAGAAGAACACAGGTAATACCCAAAAGAGACACCCACCCTCCAAATTTGACAAATGTTAAGATCCTGCTCTATTTGTTTCATATTTTTTGACCTTGAGAATATCCAATGAATTTTCACAAGTAGAGGTAAGGAAGATGGATATTCCAAGTATAAAAAAAAAAGAAAAGAAGAGGAACATAATCACAAAAGCAGGAGAATAGTGCATTTCCAGACAATCTTGGACAAATATGATCCTAGGAAAGCAATGGAAAGATAAATTCCTCAAACCAATCTTGAACATTTAAGTGAAAGATTTTTATTAAAATTTTCCTCAAAATGAAGACGTTTAAAACTGAACAAAATTGGTAAAAGGAAAGAAATACTAAACATCAGAGCAGAAATAAAGAGACTAAAAAAACAACAAAATAGACAAATGAAAGCAAGAGCCAATTCTTTGAAAAAATAAGACAAAATTGATAATAAACCTTTACCCAGACACATTAAAAAAAGAGGACTCAGAAATGAAAGAGAAGAAACAACCAATCCATAGAAATACAAAGGATAAGAGACTATTACTAAAAAAAAAAAAAAAAAAGGACAAATTAAGATAACCTAGAAGAAATGGATAAATTCCCAGAAACACAATCTTCCAAGACTGTCATGATGAAATAGAAAATCTGAACAGACCAATTACTCGTAATGGAATTGAATCAGTAATCAAAAACTCCCAAGAAACAGAAGTTGGGACCACATGGCTTCAAAAGTGAATCCTACCAAACGTTTAAAGAGTTAATACCTAACTTCCTCAAACTATTAAAAAAAATATAAATGGAATAAAAACTTCCAAATTCCTTGTATGAAGCCAACATCACCCTGATAACAAAACAATAAAGACACTACTAAAAAAAAAATTACAGGCCAATACCCCTGATGAACATAGATGCAAAAATCCTCAACAAAATATTAACAAAATTCTTTCATCATAAACAAGTGGGATTTATCCCAGGAATGCAAAGATGATTCAATATCTACAAATAAAATGAAGGGTAAAAGCCAAACGGTCATCTCAATAAATGTAGAAAAAAACAGGACAAAGTCCAAATCTGTTCATGATAAAACTCTCAACAGTTTAAGATAAAGCTCTTAAACAGTGGGTTTAAATCAAACATACTTCAATATAATAAAGGCCATATATGAAAAACCACAGCTAATATCATATTCAATGGTGAAAAACTGAAAGCTTTTCTTCTAAGACCAAGAACAGGGATGTCCACTCTCATCACTTTTATTCAACATAGTACTAAAAATCCTAGCTGCAGTAATCAGACAAGAAAAATAAGTAAAAGGCACCTAAAGTGGTAGGGAAAAGTAAAACTGTCACTATTTATAGATGAGATGATACTGTATATAGAAAAACCTAGGGGCGCCTGGGTGGCTCAGTGGGTTAAAGCCGCTGCCTTCGGCTTGGGTCATGATCCCAGGGTCCTGGGATCGAGCCCTGCATCGGGCTCTCTGCTCTGCGGACAGCCTGCTTCCTCCTCTCTCTCTCTGCCTACTTGTGATCTCTGTCTATCAAATAAATACATAAAATCTTTAAAAAAAAAAAAGAAAAGAAAAACCTAAAAACTCTACCAAACAGATATTAGAATAAATTAATTCAGTAAAGTTGTAGGATGCAAAATTAATGTACAGAAATATGCTGCATCTACATACTAATAACAAAGTAGCAGAAAGAATAAGAAAAACAATCCCATTTATAATTGCATCAAAAAGCAAAAACAAAAACAAACCTAGGAATGAATCTAACCAAAGAGTACAAGACCTGTACTGTGAAAATTATAAGACACTGATGAAAGAAAGTGAAGACATAAATGGAAAGATAAACCATGCTTATGAACTGGAAGAATAGTTAAAATGTCCATATCACCCAAAGCAATCTACAGATTTAATGCAATCCCTATGAAAATGCCAAAAGAAGTTCTCACAGACCTAGAACAAATAATCCTAAAAATTTTAAGGAACCACAAAGAGCATGAATTGCCAAAGCAACCTTAAGAACATAATTAGAGGTATTGCAATCCCAGATTTCAAGATATATTACAAATCTAGAGTAATCAAAACAGTGAGGTACTAGCACAAAACCAGACCCACACATCAGCAGAACAGGACAGAAAGAAACAAACCAACACTTATATGGTCAATTAACCTATGACAAAGGAGGCAAGAATATACAATGGAGAACAGACAGTCTCTTCAAATGTTGCTGCAAAAACTAGAGTTAAGTCCAGGAGAATGAAAACTGAACCACCTTCTTACACTATACATAACAATAAATTCAAAATGGATTAAAGACCTAAATAAAACATAAAAACCATAAAACTAGAAGAAAATATAAGTAGTAATCTCTTGAACATGGGCCTTAATAACATTTTTCTGGATGTCTACCCTCAGGCCAGGGAAACAAAAGCAAAAATAAAGTTTATCAGACAAAAAAGCTTTTGCACAGTAAAGAATATCATAAAACAAAAAGGCAACCAACTGAAGAAGAGATATGTGAATTATGTATCTGATATGGGGCTAATATCCAAGATATATAAATAATTCATTTAAGAAAACAAAAACCCTAATTCAAAAAAAATATGCACCTCTGTTTATTGCAGTATTACTTACAATAGCCAAGGTATTGAAGCAACCTCAGAGTCCATCAATAGATGAATGGATAAAGAAGATCTCTCTCTCTCTCTCTCTCTCTCTCTCACACACACACACACACACACACACACACACAATATTACTCAGCCATAAAAAATGATAAGATCTTGTCATCTACAACAACATGGATTGACCCAGAGGATATTTATGCTAAGTGAAATAAGACAGAGGAAGACAAATACCATTATCATCACACTTGTATATGGAATCTGAAAAACAAAACAACACACATATACACAGAAACAGTCTTATAAGTACTGAGAACAAACTGATGATTGCCAAGGTGGAGAGAGGGGGATGAATGAAATAGGCAAAGGGGATTAAGAGGTATAAACTTCTACTCACAAAATAAGCCACGGGGATGAATAGTATAGAATAGGGAATATAATCAACAATATTATGACATTGTTATGGTGATGGATGATAACTACATTTTCATGGTGAGTACTAAATAAAGTATAGAACTGTCAAATCACTGTGCTGTACACCTTAATCATAAAATTGTATGTCAACCATACCTCAATTAAAAATTAAGGGGTGCCTGGCTGATTCGGTTGGTAAAGTATGTGACTCTTCATCTTGGGGTCATGAATTTGAGCCCCACGCTGGGGGTAGAGTTTACTTAAAAATCAAGTTTAAAAAAAAAACAGTAATTTAAAAAACCTGACAAAGGCAGTAGACATCACCCCAAAAAATGTAGAGAGGGATTAGAAACTATATCAATGCCTTATTCCCCTCCCAAAAATTACATCAGAATGGTGCAATTATTAAAAATATAACCTTGAATATATAATGAGAAAATGTCTATAACATAGTATGTGAAAATTCAGGGTACAGAGTTATATTACATACTGCAACTCAAACATTGTGGCAAAGAACAATAGAAGAAAAGGAAATATGTTTAAAAATTTTCCCATGATTCATTCCAGGTGATATGACCTACTAATGACTTTAATTTTCTTCTTTATCTTTTCCTGAATTAAAACAATTTTTTTACACTGAACAAGAGTACTTTTATAATCAACAAAAGAAGTTTCTTCTGTTAAGACAACATTCACCTTAATAGTTCCAAGATCCATTGGATTTTTCACAATATCATAGTAGTTATGGAGCCCCAAAGCATTAACATCAACAGGGTTATAAAAGGGCCATGCATAGGACAAGTGTTTCTTTGCAAGCATTTCTTTAAGAATCTCACTACAGTGCCTTAACTGTTCGGTCACTTTAACATTCTTTACAACTTTACACTGTTGCTGAGAATCTGGCAAAACAGTCTTCACCATATTCTCTTTTATAGGTGGCATTTTCAATGATTTCTTTTCTGCAAGCGTTGGGGAAGATTCACCACTTGCTTTAACTACTGAAGCTGTTGGAGTTGTGGTATCTGCTTTCCTCTTCACACCCCTCGAAACCTGGAATAGTTCCAAACAACAACAAAAACTACAATTAAGGGGGCATTCAGAGCAAGTTTTCAAACTTAAGAGCATCAATTCTTTCCTATGTTAAATATTAGTAAAGCTTAATTTCTCTTTTATATATAAATAGTTCAAGTAATTTTCTTCCTAATATTCAAAGAATTGTCTTGTGTAAACCTAAATGAAAGATATGTGGAAAAATAAGTCATAGTCATACAAAAACAAGTTTCTGAATACCTGAAATCAGCTATGGTATACAATTCTAAATTATCAACCCAAAAGAAGTTATATAACACACAGAGTGGATAGGTGGGCAACTGATAGTAACACTAAAAATATAGTAAACCAGTACAAATTCTACAAGAAATCTCTAAAATTTGGTTCACATCCTAGATCTCTTGCTACAAAATGTACAGACAAAAAGATTGACTGCAGTAAGCTGGAGACAGATTTTCACATCAACTTAAAAAAAGGTTTAGTCATCACAACTCCTTACATGGAAACATTTTAAAGCTACAGTGAACTTACTTGGGCCACTGTTTGTGAGGTCAAGTTGAGTGGAGTACCTTGTGCCACATTTGAAGGAGAAACTGATGTCTCAGGAAATACAGAGGGAATCACTTGTGGCTTAAATACTTTTTCTAGTGCCGTGGGGGATTGTTTTTCTTTAACAGAAGGAACTGTTACATTATGTTGATTGCCTAGTAAAATGTGAACAAGAGTCAATATGTGAGTAAAATATAAACTATTTTTTCTTTGTATTCTATTTTAATTCATATAGTTCAGCTTTTTAGCAATATAAACACAATACACTCCCAATTCCCCTTTGGAACCCTCCCCCACACACCTGCTAACAGCTGTCAGAGCAATTTGGATATAATATTGGAGACTTCAAACCTACAATGCATTGTAAGGACCCCATGATCTCTCTACCTACGTGCACTCCCCCTTCCCCCACCTTACTTCCTATCACTCCCCCCTTCACTTAACTCACTTCAGCTTACTACTGGTCTGCTACAAAGCCTCAAATCTGGTAAGCATAAGCAGACTATTCTCTCTGCCTGGAAGGAGATAGCCTCATGGCTCACTCCAAATTCCCTTTATACCTTTACTGAAATGTTACCTTCTCAGGCCATCGTATGTAAAACAACTCTCTTCTGACCCCCACTACTTTCTTGTTCTCTTATTCTTACTTTTTCCCTGCCATTATCACATTTGACACACAACATACAGGTATCCCTGACTCTTCGAATTCTTGCTTAACAAACTCAGGAACCAAAAAGGTTAGAATATATTTTAAGACAGGACTTGTATTCCTCAATCTCTGAGTTCTCATTATCCACAAATTAAAACTTAGGAACCAAATAAACTGAGATAACCTCATATCTTTTGATATCCCAACTGTGGCTCTTTGAACTCAGGAGCTAAATAGCTAAGTATAATGAGGAATACTTACATTTACTTAATTTTACCAAACTTGTGAACTAGAACAAAAAGCTCTGTGAGGGGAAGGGAACTTTGTTTCAATCTCTACAATATATCTTGGATGTAATACAGTACTTGGAACTTAAAAGGACCCCATGAATATATACTGCATGCCACTGTGTATCAGGCCACCTTTCTAGGGGCTAGGGCACAACAACGAACAAGATAGACACAGTTTCTGTCCTTGGTAAGCACATTCTCTAGTGTAAGAAACAAAAAAAAATCAAATTGATTATAAGTGATGTTGAGCACCAAAATGGAAATAAATGGGGTGCTGACTAAATTAAGGCAGAGACCTACTATAAAGAAGATAAGCCAGGGAGGCCTCTCTGAAGAGGTACCAATTAAGATTTTACTGTGAATTTAAGAAGTAGCCAGTCAAAAAACGGGATGGCAGTAAAAATGTATTTCAAGACAATCAGTAGGGAAAACTTCAGTGACTGAGAAGAAAGTTGCTCAAGATGAGAATGGAGAATTGGGCAAATACTAGACCACAAAGGGCCACGGTAGGAATTCAGACTTCATTTTAACATAAGAAACTAAAGAGAGGCTTTATGCAGGCTAATGATGTATTCTAGTTTATTCCTTAAATATCGGCTTTGTTATTGTGTAGACAATAGACCACATAGAAGAATCAGGATCACAGGGAAAAAGACGATGGTAGCCTGAACAAGGATAATTGCAAAAACAAATTGAGGGTTGAATGCAAATGACTTATTAATTAACAGAATGTGAAAAAGAGTCAGAGAAAGGAAGGAATCAAGGACAACTTCTATTCTGGCTTGAATAACTGTGTATTAGTACCATTTTCTGTTACACAGAATAATCTGAGGAACATCAGTGTTTAACTGTGAGCCAGTTAATGTTAAGATCTGTATAAGACATCTAAGTGGAACTGTTCAGTGGCTATATTAGAGACATGATTTGGGGATTAGTAGCACAGAGATGGAATTTATAAAAAGAATTATCTAATATCAAGCCCTGAAAAGAAAACTCCAATATTTTAGAGGTTTAATAGAAAAAGATAATGCTAATAAGAGGACTCCACAGTGGGAAGTAAACTCATAAAATTAGAGTGTGCACCAAGAATAAAGGCATTTCAAGGAAGAGTACATTAAAAGGATTATTCATCATGACCAAATGGGATTTATTCCTGGGCTGAAAGGGTGGTTCAACATCTGCAAATCAATCAATCAATGTGATACACTAACTATATTAATAAAAGAAAGGATAAGAACCACATGATCCTGGGTGCCTGGGTGGCTCAGTCAGTTAAGCAGCTGCCTTTGGCTCAGGTCATGATCCCAGGGTCCTGGGATCAAGTTCCGCATTGGGCTCCCTGCTCAGTGGAGAGTCTTCTTCTCCCAATCCCTCTGCCTGCTGCTCTGCCTACTTGTGCTCTATATCTCTCTGTCAAATACATAAATAAAATCTAAAAAACAAAAACAAAAAAACACACGATCCTCTCAATAGATGAAAAAAAGCATTTGACAAAGTACAACATCCTTTCTTGATTAAAACTATTCACAGTGGGCACCTGGGTGGCTCAGTTGGTTGAGCTACTGCTTTCAGCTCAGGTCATGATCCTGGAGTCCCGGGATCAAGTCCCACATCGGGCTCCCAGCTCCATGGGGAGTCTGCTTCTCCCTCTGATCTTCTCCTCACTCATACTCTCTTTCACTGTCTCTCTCTCAAATAAATAAATAAAATATTTTTTTAACTTTATTTAAACATATAATGTAACCCCACCACCCTCTCCCAACCCCTCAGTTTGTTTTATGACATTAAGAGTCTCTTTTGGTTTGTCTCCCTCCCGATCCCATCTTCTTTCATTTTTACTTTTCCTACCACCTTAACTCCCACCCCCGTTGCATCTCCACTTCCTCGTATCAGGGAGATCATGTGGTAGTTGTCTTTCTCCAGTTGACTTATTTCGCTAAGCATAATACACTCTAGTTCCATCCATGTCGTCGCAAATGGTAAGATTTCATTTCTTTTGATGGCTGCATAGTATTCCATCGTATATATATACCACATCTTCTTTATCCATTCATCTGTTGATGGACATCTAGGTTCTTTCCATAACTTGGCTATAATGGCTAAAATGAACAAGTCAGGAAATGACAGATGCTGGTGAGGATGTGGAGAAAAGGGAACCCTCCTACACTGTTGGTGGGAATGCAAGCTGGTGCAACCACTCTGGAAAACAGCATGGAGGTTCCTCAAAAAATTGAAAATAGAGCTACCTTATGACCCAGCAATTGCACTACTGGGTATTTATCCTAAAGATACAAACGTAGTGATCCAAAGGGGCACATGTACCCGAATGTTTATAGCAGCAATGTCCACAATAAATAAAATATTTTTTTAAGATTTTTATTTTATTTGTCAGAGAGAGAGGGAAAGAGAGCGAACGAGCACAGGCAGACAGAGAGGCAGGCAGAGGGAGAAGCAGACTCCCTGCCGAGCAAGGAGCCCGATGTGGGACTCAATCCCAGGACGCTGGGATCATGACCTGAGCTGAAGGCAGCTGCTTAACCAACTGAGCCACCCAGGTGTCCCTAAATAAATAAAATATTAAAAAAAAACTATTCACGGTGTACAGATAGAGGCGGGATAGAGGAAACATATCTCAATACCATAAAAGTCATATATAAAGAGCCCATGGCAAATATTCTCTTTACCCAAGGTCAGGAACACAGCAGGGGTGTCCACTATCCACTGCTGTTCAACACAGTACTAGAAGTCCTAACCTCAACAATCAGCCAACAAAAATAAAAGGCATCTGAATTAGCAAATAAGTAGTCAAACTCTCACTCTTTGCAGATAACATGATACTCTATGTGGAAAACCAAAAAGATTCCACCCCAAAATTGTTAGAACTCATACAGGCATTCAGCAAAGTGGCAGGATATAAAATCAATACACAGAAATCAGTTACATTTCTATACACTAACAATGAGACAGAAGAAAGAAAAATTAAGGAGTCGATCCCATTTACAATTGCACCAAAAATCGTAAGATACCTAGGAATAAATCTAACCAAAAGAGGTAAAGGATCTGAGCTGTAGAAACTATAGAACACTCATGAAAGAAAATTGAGGGAGACACAAAGAAAGGGAAAAACGTTCCATGCTTATGGGGATTGGAAGAACAAGTATTGTTAAAATGTCTACATTACCTAGAATGATCTATATATTCAATGCAATCTATACCAAAATACCACCAACTCTTTTCACAGCACTGGGACAAATATCCTAAAATTTGTATGGAACCAGAAAAGACCCTAAATAGCCCAAGGAATGTTAAAAAAGAAATCCAAAGCTGGTGGCATCACAATTTTAGACTTCAAGCTCTATTACAAACTGTAATCATCAAGATGATATTATACTGGCACAAAAACATAGGTCAATGGAACAGAACTGAGAACCCAGAAATGGCCCCTTGATTCTATGGTCAACTAATCTTTGACAAAGCAGGAAAGAATGTCCAATGGAATAAAGAGTCTCTTCAACCAATGGAGTTGGGAAAATTGGACAGCCACATGCAGAAGAATGAAACTGGACTACTTTCTTACACCATACACAAAAGTAAACTCAAAATGGATGAAAGACCTAAATGTGAGAAAGGAATCCATCAAAATCCTATATGAGAATAGAGGCAGCAACCTCTTCGATCTCAGCTGTAGCAATTTCTACCTAGACTCGTCTCCAGAGGCAAGGGAAACAAAAACAAAAATGAACTACTGGGATTTCATCAAGATAAAAAGCTTTTGCACAGAAGAGGAAACAGATGGCAAAACCAAAGACAACAAACAGAATGGGAGAAGATATTTACAAATGACACATCAGAGAAAGGGCTGGTATCCAAAAATCTATACCCAAATCAACACCCAAAGAAAAATCCAGTCAAGAAATGGGCAGACAATATGAACAGACGTTTCTCTAAAGATATACAAATAACCAACAGACACATGAAAAAATGTCAACATCACTCAGCATCAGGGAAATACAAATTAAAAACACAATGAGAAGCCACCTCATATTGGGCAGAATGGCTAAAATTAATGTCAGGAAATGACAGATGTTGGCAAGGATGTGTAAAAAGGGGAGCGAACCCTCCTATACTGTTGGTGGGAATGCAAGCTGGCGCAGCCACTCTGGAAAAACAGTATGGAGGTTCCTCAAACAGTTGAAAATAGAGCTACCCTATGACCTAGCAATTACACTACTGGGTATTTACCCCAAAGATACAAATGTGGTAATTCAAAGGGGCACCTATACCCCAGTGTTGATAGCAGCAATGTCCACAATAGCCAAACTATGGAAAGAGCCCAGATGACCATCAATAGATGAATGGCTAGAGAAGATGTGGAATACGTATGCCATGGAATATTACCCAGCCATCAAAAAAAATATGAAATTTTGCAATTTGCAACAGCATGGTTGGGACCAGAGGGTATTATGCTAAGCAAAATAAGTCAATCAGAGAAAGAAATATCATATGATCTCCACTCCTATGTGGAATTTGAGAATGCAGAGGATCATAGAGGAAGAGAGGAAAAAATAAAACAGGACAAAATTGGAGAGGGAGACAATCCATAAGAGACTCTTAATCATAGGAAACAAACTGTGGGTTGCTAGAGGGGTAGGGTTGGGTGGGGTAACTGTGTGATGGACACTGGGGAGGGCATGTGATGTAATGGAGCACTGCGTATCTGGTAAGACTGATCGGTCACTGAACTCTACCTCTGAAACTAATAATACACCGTATGCTAATTAATTGAATTTAAATTTTAAAAGGGTGAACACAGTAATTATAACCATTATGATAAACATTTATCTACTTACCAGTGCCTGCCTTGACTGAATAAAATTTGATTTGGCGAGAAAAAAATCCAAACTGTAATAAGGTAACAAATATTCTATTTTTGGATTTATGAATAATAAAATGTGTATTCTTTAATCAATGAAAAAAAAAGGGATAATAGCCTTCTAATGAAAATACTGACAGAGGTCAAGTAAAATGAGAATAGAAAAATATTACTTAAATTTTGCCACATCAAGAACTGTAAGAGACCCCGACTGACAAGAACTTTTTAAGTAGTGTGGTAAGAACCTTCTTGGTGATGCAGTGAAGCCAGAACTTACACTGAAGTGAATTTCATGAATGTATAAGAGAAAAACAAAAAAATGGAACAGTAGTGGGACAACGACAAGTAAAAGATCAACTTTAAAAATAAGATAGTAGAGCATGTTTATAGAGTAATGAGAATAACTCTACAAAGAAGAGATTAATGATGTACAAAACAAAGAGGAAAACCATAAGAATAAAATCCTTGACAAGGTGAAGAGGAAAAAGGAAAGATCCAGGTCTTGAAGGCAATGACCTAAAGTGACAGAAGAGTAAAGGATCCTGTTATAGACCTTTGCTCTAGCTGATCCCTCTGCCTGGAAGGTTCTTCCTTGTCAAATCTTAAGTTCTCAATGAGGTCCACTCAGAACCCCTCATGTTTGTTTGCCTCTCTTTCTCTACTAGAATGTTAACTCCAAATATTCCCAGAGAGTTATTTGGAAACCTAGATCTTTATTCCAAAGCCAAATTCTATCAATCCTTCAAGGCCAAACTCAAGTTCTATCACCACTAAAGCCTTCCCCAGCTTTACCAGTGTGGATCGACTTCTTACTTTCTTGAACCATAGTATGTACTGTGTGTAATATCATCTGACATTTATTATAATGCATTATCTTATTATTTTTAAAAAGTTTTATTTATTTATTTTTTAAGGATCTATCCATTCATTTTAGAGAGAGAGATAGAGCAAGAAAGCAGGCAGTGGAAACAGGGAAAACTGAGGCAGACTCTCCGCCGAGCACAAAGCCTGACACAGGCTCAATCCCAGGACTCTGAGAGCATGACCTGAGCCCAAATTAAAAGTCAGCCGCTCAACCAAATGAACCACCCAGCAGCCCCTTAAGTTTTATTTCTAACTAAAATGTAAATTGAACTTGAGAGTTAGAGTGGTTACACATCTTTGTAACCCCATAATATATGCATTATAAGTGACAAACATCCAAATACATATTGACAGAAAAAGTCAAAGAATTTTTGTCTGAGGGAAACTTAAGCTCTTAGCAGTAATTTGAGCATCTGAAACAAGTAGCTACAACTTAAACATTAAGAATGTATTAAAGTGTTTCTTTTTTTAAGGGAAGCATTCTAAAGGTAATTTTTACCTTGCTAGAGATACTATTTTAAATCAGCAATAATTATCACTTTGCTTTAACAATTTAAATAGCAAACTGATCTATACATTATCTATCTTGTAAGGCCTTATTTTATTTTTTTTTTAAGATTTTATTTATTTATTTGCCAGAGAGAGTGAGCACAGGCAGAGGCAGAGGGAGAAGCAGGCTCCCTGCTGAGCAAGGAGCCCGATATGGGACTCAATCCCAGGACTCTGGGACCATGACCTGAGCCGAAGGCAGATGCTTAACCAACTGAGCCACCCAGGCGTCCCAGAGCTTATTTTAATCTTCTTTCAGAACCCTAGGCCTTATATTGTCAGACCTAAGATCAAGCTTTTCCAAAGGTGAGAATAAAATAAGAACTCTAATAAAACAGTGAATATCTCACAGGATTGAGTAAAGCTTTAAGTCATGACTCACCTTAAAGATCTACCAACAAAGAAAAAAAGCATACATTACCGATACAAACCACCTTTGCAGTGGTGTAAATCTCTTATATTCCAGCCACTTAACAATTTAATAAAGTAATTTATAAAGTAAACAACAATGTTTACTTTATAAACATTTATAACCACAAAAGTGAAACATTTTCCTAACATTATACATGGGGAAACTACATGGAATGATTAAGGAACTTATCTAAAATGTATACCAACAGCAGTCCAAAAACAAACCACCATTTCATCTATGACAACCTTATATATAGTTAACCTCTATAATAAATCCATTTGATTACTTAAGATTAGTTTTTTTTAACTCTGTATTTAAATACTATAATTATTAGCTATAAAATGTTCCCCTCTAAATTTTTTTTTAATTAAGAAAGAAAAAAAAGATGAATATTCAGGCCCAACAGTAACATTTCATTCTTAACTATGGGATCTTTTGATATAAGAAACACTGACAATTTTGGCTGTCTTATTATAGCACAGATACAAGAGCCACTAAAAATACTAATAAATTTGCTGGATGCCTACTATGTGAATGGCACCGTACTATAGGAAATATCAGGCTCCAAGGCCATAATCAACACAATATTCCCTAATCTTGCATGATACATCTTTGCTTTCAAAGTCTGCCTTACTGTTTAGACATTTTATGCCAAAACAATAGGATTTAGAAGGACTTATTTTTTTTCTTTTAAAGATTCACTTCTTTTGAGAGAGAAAGAGAGAAAGCACACATGCATACAGGGCAGGGGGGGCAGAGGAAGAGGAAAAAACAGTCCCAAGCAGATTCCATGCAGAGCTCAATTCCATGACCCAAAGATCACCACCTGACTCCAAACCAAGAATAAGATACTTAACCGACTGTGCCACACAGGTGCCCCAGGATATGGAAGGACTTTTGAACATCTATCCCCTTTATGGGATTTATTATTTAGTTCAAGTCATTATATTTACACACACACACACACACACACACACACACACTCATATATAATACAAAAGACAGAGAAAGTAAGAAAACGTAAACCTCTTCTGTCTTACCTTTCTTTATTCTTTCCTTACTACCCACAACTTGTTCTTCTTGTGGCATCTGAGATAATTTCTGCCTAAACAACTTCTCTAGAGCTTGTGCCATAAGAACAATGTCATCTCCAGGCTTAAAAATACATAAACATAAGGTTACACAATATGGTCATTGTACCAAATTTCTTCAACAATTCAGGCTACCTTAGAGAAGGTAGTGACAGTACTCTCAGATATTATTAAACATTATTTACTGCTTCTAAATTAAGTGCAGAAAATGGTGTGCCAGCTCATATTTTAAATTCTAACATTCTACCCTTTTAACTTCTAAAAATAACCGAGGTAGCCTTTCTGAGTACTAGAGTGTTACAATCCAACCAATCCTACTAATACAAAAACAAGTTTTAGGAATTAAAATTTCTACCTCACAAATAAGTTAAAAGAAAACATGTTCATGGCTGTGGAAAGTACATGATTTGACTTGATGTGATGCAGTTTTCAATTAACTAAGTGATAAAATGACACTGCAGAGCTTATTCAGTTTTTTTTTATTTTTATTTTTCTTGCTAATTCAGTTTTAAAATCTTTTTTCCCCCCAGTTTTTAAATCTTAACTATCCACATAGAAGTCTTTGGCCTGCGTTATTTGCTACTGATAAAAAAAACTAAGTAGGTTACAAAGCAAAAGCCTAAAGCAGAGAACACTTACTTTGAAGTTAGGTACTTAAGGAAAATTACTGAACTTTGTTTTAAAATATTAAATGTAAAAGGACACTTGGAATTGTTACTTTTTAAAAAATCATATTGGCTAAGAGTCTTAAATTTAAGATGGCACTGAGAGTTTGGGAACCAAAATTTCTATTACACTGTAGCATTACCAGTGATTTTAAATAAATGGGATTTAAGTTTTAAAATTTTTAGATATAGAACAGCTTAAAAAGAATGCAGTACTCTGGGAAACAGGAATACTGAAACAGGAATACTCTACGGAGAAAAAAATGAATACACAAATCCAGTTTTATAAGATGAAAACAAAAGTGGAAACTAAGGTCAAATGTCCACATATAGGGGCACCTGGGTGGCTCAGTGGGTTAAAGCCTCTGCCTTCGGCTCAGGTTATGATCCCAGAGTCCTGGGATGGAGCCCCACGTCCTCAGCAGGGAGCCTGCTTCCCTTCCTATCTCTCTGCCTGACTCTCTGCCTACTTGTGATCTCTGTCTGTCAAATAAATAAAAAATAAAATCTTAAAAAAAAAAAAAAGTCCACACATATTATCAGACAAGTCAATTCATTAACACAAATGCAAATACTACTACTGGTATATAACAGAGAATGTGTCTCATCTTTAAGTTTACTTGTCATGAAGTTTAGATGTATATAATTTGTCTGCATTCATACCATGAACATTTAACCAAGCTCAGTATATAATAAAGTTTACCATTTACAATTAAAATGGCAGAAGTATGGTAGAGAACATTTTGAGATGATACCTACAGAAATGAACTATCAGGGGTGCCTGGGTGGCTCAGTTGGTTAAGCAACTGCCTTCAGCTCAGGTCATGATCCCAGAGTCCCGGGATCGAGCCCCACATCGGGCTCCCATCTCCATGGGGAGTCTGCTTCTCCCTCTGACCTTCCCCTCTCATGCTCTCTCTCTCTCTCTCTCAAATAAATAAATAAAATATTAAAAAAAAAAAAAGAAACGAACTATCATTGGTATTTCCTTTTTTAAAATATAACAAACCATTACAGCTATTCAGGCAAGATTATGGGAAATAGTTTAAATAAATAGATATATGAAAATTATGAAATCCAGTGAAAAATAAACATTATCCTTAAAAGTCTGTACAATACCCCAAATCAAGACTTGAAATCTGAAATCAGCACACATTCTATACACGTCTTCTATAAGAGCAAAGAATTACCAAGTATAACACAAGGCTTACATACCTTGTTGTATAAATAACAATTTGAGAACATTATGTTGAAGTCTGCTATACATTCTGAAGCCTTCACATAATATTTATGTTCTAAGCGCTTCTTAATTGTATTTAAATCCATTGGGGTCTTTATAATGGTGTAATAATCCTAGTTTTTAAGAAGAAATTCTGAATGTTAGTAGTAAGAACAAATTCACTACAACTATTGGTACACAAGTAGATTTAAGAGGCTATACACTTGTAACTAGATTACCCTTAAAAATCCTTAATTTAGAAACCAAAAATTTTATACTGAGAAAGCTGACTGCCATGGCATTTTTTTTTCCAGAGAAAAAAATAACAAAGAATCACAAAAGCAAGAATGTAAGAGTAAAACTATCCTGGAAAATAAAAAGTGAAGGGCATGAAGAAAAACCTAGAATTTATGGAGTCTGACAGATCCAGAGTATAATCCCAGTGCCATGGTTTACTGTGCAACAAATTACTTAACTATTCTGTTATCAGATGGCTGAAAATACCAAAGACTTAAAGTTGAATTCTGTATATGATGCGCCTAAGTCTACCAAGAAGTTAAGTGTCAAGAAAAACTTCACGAAGAAACTGATATTCACGACAACCTTGCACCAAAAGGTCAAGTGAGAGGTGCCTGGATGGTTCAGTTGGTTGGACATCTGATTCTTCGTTTTGGTTCAGGTCATGACCTTGGGGTCATGGGATGGAGCCCCATATTAGACTCCAGGCTCAGGACAGAGCCTGCTGGAGCCTCTCCCTCTTCTCCTGCTCACATACACACATTCTCTCTAAAGTAAATAGATAAAACTTAAAAAAAAAAGGGTCAGGTAACACATTCTCTAACAAGAAAACAGGTACTATAATTTACCAAACTGTTAAAATAAGAATTTCAATGCTCAGAAAAATGAGCTTTGTTATTTAGGAAAAATACTCACTGGAAAATTCTTCAGTGGTACAGAATAAATTAGAGGTCTTCATTAAATTAAATATATTTTATAACATTAAAGACCAGTTTCTTTCTTTCTTTCAGAGATTCACAGGGCTTTTCTCTTTTATAAGTAACATAATCATAAGACATACTTACTGGCAACTTTAGTTTCACAGCATCCACAGGCTGCTGAAAAGGCCAGGAAAAACTATGCTTCCATAAAGCCTTCAAGACAACTTTTTGTAGATACTGCAGTTGATTTGTCAATCGCCCATTCTTCTTAGTGTTTATATACTCCGGTGGTGGAGGGTTAACTAGAGCTGTTTGTCGACTTGACAGAGACATTGTCAACGGGATCAAATCCTGATATTACAATGTTGCCTATAAGTACATGTCCTTAAACACAAACATAAAACCAAGTTACCTTCAAAGAACATTTAAAATTGTTTCTATAGGAACTAAAAAGTGTTAAAGCGTAATATTATATTTTACATCATATTATGATTAAGACAACAAAAAAGCCAAGTGATAAATACATTTGTAAACAAATACAAACCTCTTTCTGTATAAGTACTAAGAGTTGTTTCATTACGTATGCCTTAGTTTTGGATGATTAAAGGTATTTCAAACTTTCATAGTATTTCTTCTGGCTTTCTAAAATACAAACTGAGGTCTTAGCAGGAAAAGTCTGTAAGTTTCTGGTAAAAAGAAATAACAGGAAATGTTAAACATAACGGTGGTATGTATGTACTCCAAAATTAATTCAGTGAAAGAAGAAAAGCAAAGTAGAGGATTTTTCTGTATAATTTAAATAAAGGGATTTATTTATTTACTTAAGGAGGCTTTACCCAAAATGTAGGGCTTGAACTCTCCACCCTGAGATCAAGAGTCACATGCTTTACCAACTGAGCCAGCCAGGCACCCCTTAAGTGATTTACTTTAAAACCTAATACTAGAAACATGACACATATTAAAATGTTACTATTAAGTACATATTACTACATCTAAAATTAAAAAAATAAAACCTCATATTTTGGAAAGATGGTATCTAACATTCCTAAACAGCATTAAAGAACAAAAGAGCAAAGGTATTACCAAGTATCTCAGCAAAATGAAAAGGGCAATTATTAAACAAATTGTCCATTTTTTAAAAAGATTTTATTTATTTATTTGACAGACAGAGATCACAAGTAGGCAGAGAGGCAGGCAGAGAGAGAGGAGAAAGCAGGCTCCCTGCTGAGCAGAGAGCCCAATGTGGGGCTCGATCCGAGGACCCTGGGATCATGACCTGAGCCAAAGGCAGAGGCTTTAACCCACTGAGCCACCCAGGTGCCCCCAAATTGTCCATTTTTAAAAAATTGTCCATTTTTTGAGAACAGTGTTATATTTAGCCAGAGTTATCTTTGTTTCCATTAAAGCAGCGTTAGTCCTCAACTGCCTATTAGCTAGTTTTGAATCTTTCTTTAAAAATTATGGTAGGGGCACATTAGTGGCTCAGTAGGTTAAGTGGCTACCTTGGCTCAGGCCATGATCTCAGGATCATGGGATCAAGCCCCGCATTGGGGGGGGGGGGTGTTTCTGCTCAGTGGGGAGTCTGCTTCTCCCACTCCTTCATACTCTCTCTCTTACTCTTCCTCTCTCTCAAATAAATAAATGAACTCTTTTTTTAAAATTATGGCAAAATACATAAAATTTACCATCATAAACTTTTTTTTTCAGTAGGCTGAATACCCAAGCATGGAGCCCAACTCTAGGCTTGAACTTACAAGCCTGAGATCAAGACCTGAGCTGAGAGAGAGTCAGACACAATCAGCCGAGCCACCCAGGTGCCCCTATCATCTTAACCATTTTTTTAAAAAAGATTTTATTTATTTATTTATTTGACAGAGAGAGAGATCACAAGTAGGCAGAGAGGCAGGCAGAGAGAGGAAGGGAAGCAGGCTCTCCGCTGAGCAGAGAGGCCCGATGCGGGGCTCGATCCCAGGACCCTGAGATCATGACTCGAGCCGAAGGCAGAGGCTTTAACCCACTGAGCCACCCAGGCGCCCCCATCTTAACCATTTTTAAGTGTGTTGTTCAAGAGTGGTAAGTATAATCATTTTTGAGCAACAAATCTTTGACTTTTTCATCTTGCAAAACTGAAACTTTATACCTATTAAATAACTCCTCATTCTTGGGGCACCTGGGTGGCTCAGTGGGTTAAGCCTCTGCCTTTGGCTCAGGTCATGATCTCAGGGTCCTGGGATTGAGCCCCACATCTGTCTTTCTGCTCAGCAAGAAGCCTGCTTCCCCCCCTCCCCCACCTCTCTGCCTACCTGTGATCTCTGTCAAATAAATAAGTAAAATCCTAAAAAAAAAAAAAAGAACACCTCCTCATTCTTGCCTCTCCCAAGCTCCTGGCAACTACCATTCTATCCCATTTCTATGAGTTTAACTACTCTGGGTATAAGTAGGATCATACAGTTTGTTTGTCTTTTTGTGCCTAGTTTATCTTAGCATCATGTCCTCTAAGATTAATCTATATTGTAGCATATGTCAGAATTTCCTTCATTTTATAAGGTTTAATATTTCACTATACATATATACCTTACTTTGTGTAACCATCCATTCATCAATGGACAGTCAGTTCAGCATCTGATTCTTGATTTAGGCTCTGGTCATGATTTCAAGGCCCTAGACAGGCTCTGTGCTCAGCACAGAGTCTGCTTGTTCCTGTTCCTCCCATTCCCACCCCATGCACGCATGCTCTCACTCTCTTGTTCTCTCAAATACATAAAACCTTTGAAAAAAATAAAATAAAATAGCATGTATTGGGGTGAAAGACTACATGTCTCCTGATTAGACAAAATGCAATATACATAGAACCTATAAAGGCTTTTGGCCAAAAATATGTAACAAGTGGTTAGATTTAGCTTTCATATAACAGAAAATTAAAGGACTAGAGCTACACTGTCCAATATGACAAGCTGTAGCCACACAGAACTATTTAAGTTTAAACTAACCAAAATTACCAAAATCAAAAACCCATCCATATTTCAAATGCTCAATAGCTGTTATCTGTCTACTGGCTACTGCATGGCACAGTGCAGCTACAGAGCACTGCCGTCACTGCAGAAAAGTTCTGTGGGACAGTGCTGGAAAAATGAAACAAAAGCATCAAGAAAACAGACAAATATAGAATATATAATATCCTAGAAGACAAATGACCTAAAACAAGTTAAAAAAAAAAGAAGATAAAACAAGACAAATGGTCTTTTATAAAGATTGTCAAAGAAAATGTGGAATAACTGCTCTGAATTAAGACATAACTGAACTCAATTTATCACCCTAGATCAAATCTTGGTTTGAGATCAACTATTAAACACATTTTTGGACAACCAGGGAAATTTAGGGAATTGCTCATCTTGACAGGTGCAAGAATACATTATGATAGATCTGAGAATAGTATGGTGGTTATGCAAGAAAAAGATGTTTAAATGGATGCTCAAAAAATTGGATGTCAATAGCGACATCCACAAAACAGGTTTCAAATGATTTAGGAGAAAAACCTATATACAAAAAAGCAAACATGGCAAAATACTGGCAACTGTTGGTAGATATATAGGTCTTCTTTGTATCTTTTTCTGTATGTTAAGAATTTTAAGCAATAAACTTATGGCACACTGTTGTTGAGGGCTGTAGATAGATTTAACTATGAATAAGAATAAAAATGGAAAAAGTTAATTTTTTAACTTTTTAACAATGATAATTATCATTGGGCAAAAAAAAAGTTAATATTTGATAATCTGGTAATGATATCAGGAGTATGCCCTGCATTCTTTGGCTAGGGGCCCTAGCTTCTAGTACAAGGTGAAGCTCTCTAGTTCAGCAAGAGGAATAGGAATTGTCCCCTTTATAAAATATTCTGTGTAATTACCCCAGTCTTTCTGCTCAATGAAATTTTCTGTTTCTTATTTTAAAATTTTTTTAAAAAAGAGTTTATGTGGCTTTTTATACTTGGCAAATTTCTACGTTAGTAGCCACTATTTTACTTTCTCTAAAGCCTTTCTTCCATTAATCTTAACTCTTGTTCTTATTTATTCAGAAATGTTAATAATAGGGGCACCTGGGTGGCTCAGTGGGTTAAGCCTCTGCCTTCAGCTCAGGTTATGATATCAGGGTCCTGGGATCGAGCCCTGCATCGGGCTCTCTGCTCAGTGGGGAGCCTGCTTCCCTCTCTCTCTCTCTGCCTGCCTCTCTGCCTACTTGTGATCTCTGTCTGTCAAATAAATAAATAAAATTAAATCAAAAAAAAGAAAATGTTAATAATAGAAAACTAGAAATGCCAGCATAATGGTTCAGCAACATACCCCTCAAAAGATTTTCACCTTATTTGACATAATGGTGGGTCATAATCAGCTGAAAGGTACCAGACTTTGTCATTTATTTGAGTGGATTGGTTACTTCATTGACTTACACTCCATGATTAAACTATGGAGTTACACGTATATAGACAAATATACATAACTTGTAGCCTATTCTGTCTCTAAGTCCACTGTTGTTTTCAATGTTTATGGTGAGTTGTCATTTTATTGTTACTTTTGTTTTCACACACTTCTTGCCCATGGATACATTTCTACAAAGAAAAATAGCATGGACAGATGAAATAAATCTAATGTTGATAAGAATTCAATGTTATATAACAACCACCACTTACAACTGCTCAAAGACAATGTACCATAAATTAGGAAAAGTTCTGGTTTACTTTGATGAAAATAATCACATAATTAGCATCACCATGTCATCATTCTATGGTTCCATGAGCAAAGTGACTAAAAATCAAATGTGTTTTGCCCACTCAATAGTTCATTATAAAATAATCTTTTGACTTCTGGACAAATTCTTTTTTTTTTATTTTTTTGAAGATTTTATTTATTTGACAGACAGAGATCACAAGCAGGCAAAGAGGCAGGCAGAGAGAGAGGAAGGGAAGCAGGCTTCCTGCTGAGCAGAAAGCCCGACGTGGGGCTCGATCCCAGGACCCTGGGATCATGACCTGAGCCAAAGGCAGAGGCTTTAACCCACTGAGCCACCCAGGTGCCCCAGACTTCTGGACAAATTCTTAAAGATGAAATATTATTTACAGACTTGATAAAAATTAAGTTATTTGAATGTTAATATCCATGTAGTATGAATGGTATACAATAAAGTTTCCTTTCTCGTTCTTTTTTTTAAGATTTTATTTATTTTTTAGAGAGAGATGCAAGGGAAAAGGAGATAGAGAATCTTAAGCAGGCTCCATGCCCAGCTTGGAGCCTGACATGGAGCTGGATCCCATGGCCCTGAGAGCATGACCTGAGCTGAAACCAAGAGTGGAATGCTTAACTGACGGAGCCACCCAGGCACCCCTTCTTTCCCATTTTTTTCCCCTAGGCAACTAGGACCCCTTTTTTTGGTTAGCAACTTCTTGTGTATCTTTTAGTGGTTTTTACACTTAATTCATATTAGAAATTGTCCCAGGGCAGCCCCCTCTATTTTTAATGGCTGCCTAGTAGGTCATTATATGAATGTGGACATACAGATATTAAATACAATGTTGCTAAGAATATCCTCATAAATACATCATTGTCAATACCTATTGTGTGCATGAACGCACGCATGTGTGTATACATATACATATATATATTGGGGGGGCAGGCCTATTGGATATATTTCTCTTAACAATTTCTAGAACAATGCTTTTAAATGTCACTACATGTGTAATTGCTGTCCGTAGGTTATTCTAATTTACAGCCCTACCAACAGTGTACAAGAGTAAAAATTTAAACTTCTAAGAAAGAATAAGTCTTTGAAATGGTTGTGAACATTCCAGTCATCCCTGACAAATATTTATAAACCAAAGATTTCCTAAAATGTACACAACAAGCAAAATCATGTTTCCAAAAATGTTTTAAGAAACATAAAAATTCGTCTTTAAGTCAATGCACACAAAGAATATCAGGAAGTCTGATCTCTTTGGCAAAATTTCATCCTTCCAAAAACACCAGGACCAACCAATTTCTTGAGTTTGAAAAAAAAAGTTTACATAATTCCTTAATTATTATTAACTCATTGGTGCAAATATTAAATTGTATTGCCCCATATTCTTACTGAAGTTTCAAGGAAACTTGAGCTGATTAAGAACCAAAAATGTAAATTAACATATCTTGAGCCTAGAAGTCCCTTTTATTTTTTTTTTTTTTAAAGTTGTTCTGTTGAAATTTCTTTTTTTTTTTAAAGATTTTATTTGACAGACAGAGATCACAAATAGGCAGAGAGAGGAGGAAGTAGGCTCCCCACTGAGCAGAGAGCCCAATTCGGGGCTCAATCCCAGGACTCTGAGATCATGACCTGAGCTGAAGGCAGAGGTTTTAGCCCACTGAGCCACCCAGGCGCTCCCTAGAAGTCCCTTTTAGATAGAGGTGAATTTAGATAGAGTTGAATTTTGAGGTTTTTTTTTTTTTTTAAGGTTTTATTTGTCAGAGAGAGAGGGAGAGAAAGTGAACGAGCACAGGCAGAGTGGCAGGCATAGGCAGAGGGAGAAGCAGGCTCCCTGCCGAGCAAGGAGCCCGATGTGGGACTCGATCCCAGGATGCTGGGATCATGACCTGAGCCAAAAGCAGCCACTTAACCTACTGAGCCACCCAGGAGTCCCGTATTTTGAGGTTTTGAATGAAGATTGTTCAAAAATATTTTCCATGATTTCAATAAATGGAAGAGAATGAGTTATTCTGCAATGTGGTGGCACTTCTGGCTTAACTTTAGTAGATATTACACATGCAGGGAATTCAAAGAGTTTGGGTTCTGGGGGCACCTGGGCAGCTCAGCTGGTTAAGCATCTGACTTAGGCTCTGACTTGGGCTCAGGTCGTGATCTCAAGGTCCTGGCACCAAGCCTTCCATCAGGCTCCCTGCTCAGTAGGGAGTCTGCTTTTCCCTTTGCCCCTACCCCTCTCTTTCTCTCTAATAAACAAATAAAATCTTTTTTTTTTAAAGTATGGATTCTGAACACCAGCTAGTTCTAGTGCTCATAAAGGTCAAAAACAATCCACAGGATGTGAGCTCAAATACTGACTCCAAATCCTGCATCATCAAATATCATCAAACAAGCTATTTCCATCCAATTCAAGGGGAAAATAGTGTCTTCAAAATAAACTCAGGCCTTAACAGACACATAAAAAAATGCTCCACATCACTCGGGATCAGGGAAATACAAATCAAAACCACAATGAGATACCACCTCACACCAGTCAGAATGGCTAAAATGAACAAATCAGGAAATGACAGATGCTGGCGAGGATGCGGAGAAAGGGGAACCCTCCTACACTGTTGGTGGGAATGCAAGCTGGTGCAACCACTCTGGAAAACAGCATGGAGATTCCTCAAGAAGTTGAAAATAGAGCTACCCAATGACCCAGCAATCGCACTACTGTGTATTTACCCTAAAGATACAAACATAGTGATCCGAAGAAGCACATGCACCCGAATGTTTATAGCAACAGTGTCCACAATAGCCAAACTATGGAAAGGACCTAGATGTCCATCAACAGATGAACGGATAAAGAAGAGGTGGTATATATATACAATGGAATACTATGCAGCCATCAAAAGAAATGAAACCTTGCCATTTGCGAGGACGTGGATGGAACTAGAGGGTATTATGCTTAGCGAAATAAGTCAATTGGAGAAAGACAACTATCATATGATCTCCCTGATATGAGAAAGTAGAGATGCAACGTGGGGGGTTTGGGGGGTAGGAAAAGAATAAATGGAAGAAGATGGGATTGGGAGGGAGACAAACCATGAGACTCTTAATCTCACAAAAGAAACTGAGGGTTGCTGGAGGGAGGGGGTCGGGAGAGGGTGGTGGGGTTATGGACATGGGGGAGGGTATGTGCTATGGTGAGTGCTGTGAAGTGTATAAACCTGGCAATTCACAGACCTATACCCCAGGGGATAAAAATACATTATATGTTTATTAAAAATTTTTAAAAATTAATTTAAAAAAATAAAATAAAATCAGGCCTCACTTAAAGTCAAACAGGTAATTTTTGGAAAATGTGTATTCTTCACAGTGATTCAAACTTCTCATCTACTCCTCCCTTCAGTCTAAGAATGGGATGCTGGCAGTGTGTAGAAAGAACTCTTTTCCTAGGTATTCTAGATAAGGAGATAACCAAAGTCCTTCATCTCTCCTGCCTATATTGTCAACATTTCATACTAGCTTACCCTCCATATACACTTTCTCGAGGCTCCTTAAAAATTCTCTTGATCCTATTGTCTCCTTATAGCCTCAGTCTTCTCTCTTCTGTACCTCACACCTGAGCATGCCAAAAAATGACATTGTCTTTACATCCCACCTCACACTCAACTTTTCCCCTGCCATTCCTCCTAACTTACTTAGTGTAAGTCCCCTTACACTATGGCTAATACTTACCATACTTAGCTGTTAAATGGATTCTTTTGAGTTTTATCTCACTTGACCTCTCAGCAACATCTATCATTAGACTATCAAGACTCTTGAAACTCTTCTCTGGTTTCCAGGATACCGCTTTTTCCCCCAGATTCTATTTGTTCATTTATTACATACTTATAAAGCACCTACAATGGTGCCAAGCACTGAACTAGGAATTGGGGGGTACAGTCTCTTTATATAGACTTATAAAAAGATAATTACAACAGCATGCATATAGTTACTGCTTTGACAGAGATAAGAACAGGGTGTTAAGGGAAGAGAATCAGATTGGAAATCCAGAAGATAGTGCCATCATAATCTCATCTTCTGTTAATCCATTAATATCTCTCAGGGTTCTTCTCTCGCTTTTTTCTTTAACTCCATCAACAGACTCCCTGACTATGGAGTATAAATTTACATTTTCTGAATACTTAGGGTATTCCTATTTTCCAACACCCAAACCACTTTTTTTGTTGTTCAATCACTTGTGACTCCGCCTCAACTGATACTACAGTGACATTTTGATTTTTGTTTAGTAATTTACAATCCACTGTTCAACCCACTTCTGTTCACGATACACACATATATAAACCCCTTCCCTCTCATTAGACTTAAAGGTTACTACTATTCCAATTTCCAACACTGTGCCAGCCACACTCAAAAATGTGCAGTTCTTCACTATCCCACCCTACTTTGTGCTTACACATGTCCATGTTTTTGAAAAATTTCTCTTGATTACCAGGGCTCCTCCCATCACTCTTTAGACTAACTTCTATTTGTCTTTCTAGACCCAGCTCAGTTATCGCCTCTACCCCAGAGGCCACCCTCACCCCCTTTCACCCACCTAGGTCCTTCCCATGGGTCCCCAAGCACCATGTTGAAACTTCGTCTGAATTCTTAACGTAAACCACTAGCTTAAGTACAGGCCCAGGTTCTGCAGCACCCAGCAGAAGGTTAGGCGTGTTCCAAGAGTTTAATAATGTTAGCTAAATAAATAAACAAATAAATCAAGGGTGGGAATGTCCCTGTCCCAAATCAGGGTAACAAGAAAAAACAAAAATGCCAGCTATAGCTAAAGCCCTGTACTTTCTCTTGCATTCCCCAAACATACTGTACATACACATCCACCAATCCTAGACCCAAGAGAACCACAAAGACCATGAGCGTTTTCCAAGAAGGGGAGTAAGCAGTTATATCACTGGAATCTCACGTCCTCGCCCCAATCCCCTTGCAAAAAACCCCAAGCATTTAACAGAAAAGCACAAAAGTTTCAAAAGGGTCCACTGGGGCAACAAGCTTGCAGTTTTCAGCCAAGGGAAAGGAACGGGCAGCTCACCTGGGCAGCAAGTCACGTACGGGGATGGCCTCCCCAACTGCCTCTCCGGTCACACGGTGTTGATGGGGGAGGGGAGAAGAGGGAAAAAACGGTTCCTTCCTGCTCAGCGTCGCACCGAGGGCCCGGATCCCACAGCAGTAGTCCACGCAGAGGCTGTGTCACGTTGGGTGAAAAAGGCCTTATCTGATCGTTCCTGGCAGCTTGCACCAGATGAAGCAGTGTGAGGCAGCAGTTGTTCACCCAAGTCGCAGCCGGCTCTCCTCCTAATGGCGGCAGCCGCTAGCGGGCAGCAACAGGCGCCTTTATGGGAGACCCCCGGCGGGCAGCCCGCCTATTGGCCTGAGCGTGTCACGTGGCCATGCCCAGAGCCGGCCACCAGCCAGCGGCATGCGGTCTCGCTCAGCCGCCGAGGCTTGGGCCCCCAGGAAGATCCTGCACTCGGGGAGTTCCCTGTTGTTGAGCCTTTGCAGAACTCCAGGTACGGTGCGGAGAGCTTGGGGTTTAGCCGTGGGAGCGCTACCCACAAGGAGTTTACCATTAAAACGATGAAATGAATTAGCCTTATGTTGTTTGGGGGGTTCGTTAAGTTTGGCCTTGCACTGTTCTCATCGTTTTCTCCAGTTCGCCCCAAAGCTCCCATCTCTTGATGTAGTGAATGCTCAGTGTTAGGTAGCAGCTGAGGTTGGACCCCACTTGGTTTAAAATGGCACTTAACAGCATCTTCACAGCTGCGTGGAGAGTGATTTAGGATTTTGAGAGTCTTGGCGACTGCCTCCTTAGTGGGTGTGTATTAGAAGAATGTATTTAGCCCTAAAGTTGCCTTTCGGATCCAATCGCAAACAATGTTTCTAAAAAGTCATTCCTAGATGGATGAATGGGTGGAAGGATAGGTGGGGGAGGGGATAAAAACAGCTGACCAACGGCTCGGTAAACCCATTAAAAACCAGTCTATCTCCAGTTTCTTGAAGCTCAGATCTGGGGTCCACGAACAGTTTGGCATGTCTTAATTTTGTCTCTTTTATGTGAGAGTCCAAGTGCTCACCAAAAAGCAGCGCTGCTACGAGTCGTACAAATAAATGGAGCGGCAGGCAGGTTTACATTGGAAAGACTCTCCTTACTTAAAACCCAGAAAATGGCTTAGTTTGTCAGAGGAAGGACTAGAAGGCCTTTACTTCCAGGTAACCGAATAATCAAGGACTGTATGGAAGAATCAATGCCATAGTGTACGGGTTGGTTAGATTTGATGTTTGTGTTCTTGCTTTTGTTTAAAATCTTATTAGGCAGGAAAAAGAAAGGAACTAGGGTGTGATCTAGTTATAGACATAGGGCGTGTCCCTCACACTGTGAAAGGCTTAAGGGAAGTCAAAGAAAATAAAAGCCAGGAATGACTCAGTGCAAATCTTGTTCAGCTGTCAACTTTTTGGCTCTCTTGGTCCTGAGAACCAGTGTTAGGGAGAAGTGCATACTCCATAGAGAAGCCCTGGTGATCTTTTAGAAAGCTAAATCTCATCATGTTAACACCCTTAAAACCTCTCAATTATTTTCCGTTGTTCTTCAGGTAAAGATCAAACCCCTTAAGTTGAGCTACCAGGTTCTACTTAGATTATCTATTTTCACCTCCAACCACCCCTCCAATAGTGCCCACATATCCGGCCACACTGACCTTTTACCTCTTCTGATTACTCTGTCATACCACCCCTCCCCTCCCCTCCCTCCCTCTCTCTGCCCTTCAGGGCTCCTATAACCACCTCTTCTCTCTACTCCCTTCTCACACATGGGATCTCACCTTTTCAAAGTCTTTCCCTCAAGGAGGCCTCCACTAGATTGGTCTTCCTATTCTACACTCTCGTTACAAGATAATTACATAACACCTATTACAACTGCAATTATAAAGCCAGGCACATATTTAATGTCTATTTTCCCCACTACACTATAAGCACCGTGAATGGGAAGGAAGTATCAAAAGCCTGTAGTGTATTGTCATTGAGTATGATATCCTTTGATCCTGCCAGGTTTTAAAGACTGGCAAATCAAACTTGAATTAAGGGCAGCGGGTGGGTAGGGAGGGGGAGAGTGATAAAAATAGATTTGAGCTTTTAAAGAAATAAAATGGTTTGTAAAATGGAGAATATGGAGAATGGGCTTATTTGGAAAGTAGACTCCTGAAGATTTGCTGTTAGATTGGATGTAAAGATGATAAGGTGTTTCTGGATTGAGTATTTGGAGGAAGGCACCATTTATTGGAAAGGGGATTGGAGGGGAACAAGTTTGAGGGAGGGGAAAGATCATGAATTCAGTTTTGAACATAAAGAATTCAGGGTGTCTTTAAAATATCTGGATAGCGATTTTGAATGGGGAGTTTTTTAGACAGCTCAAAATTCAGTGTAAGCTGAAGATGGGAGAGGAGGGCAGGAAGGAAGTTAGAAGAGTGAAACTGGTTTGAAATAATTCTTACAGGGACGCCTGGGTGGCTCAGTTGGTTAAGCAGCTGCCTTTGGCTCAGGTCATGATCCCAGCGTCCTGGGATCGAGTCCCACATCGGGCTCCTTGCTTGGCAGGGAGCCTGCTTCTCCCTCTGCCTCTGCCTGCCACTCTGTCTGCCTGTGCTCGCTCTCTCTCTCTAACAAATAAATAAATTTAAAAAAAAAATCGTTAAAAAAAAAAAAGAAATAATTCTTACGGAGAACAGGAGGAAAATCTGGGGAAATGTCTTAATAAGACATATATGAAAAAGTTAAGATTGGTGAGTGTTCATGAAGAAGTAAGATAGTTACTTTTCCCCAGCACTGAGATTTGCCAGGAGTTTGTGACAGAGAGACAATAGAGAAAAGTAGCTTCTAAAATATTGGGGGGAAAAGTGGCTGAAGACCAGTACAGTAAGACTAGAATATCACAAATGATATTCTGTGACACATAAAAATAGTTGTAATCATGGTTTGTTTGGGTTTTTTTTAGAAGAGCATCAAAGAATTCCATTTTGGTCTAAATCAATATATCACCTGAACATAGATGAAAGACATTTTAAAGTTTCCATCCTTCATTCTAGCATCAGATTCAACAAGAGGAAGCTTAACTTTCTGGTCTCCTATGAATTTGCAAGTGTGCCCAAAACTTAGTTAAAGATTTAAGTTTACCAGTGGTTTTGTATAGGAATTTGGGGCAATTTAACACATATAGACACAGAGGATAATTTATTACTAAAAAATATTTATGGGGCACCTGGGTGACTCAGTCTGTTGAGCGTCAGACTTGATTTCAGCATAGATTGCTATCTTAGGGTCAGGAGATCCAGCCCTGCATTGGCCTCAGTGCTCAGTGGGGAGTCTGCTTCTCTCCTTCTCCCTCTTCTCCCTCTGTCCCTTCCCCCACTCCCATTCATGCAGATGCACACTCTCTCGCAAATTAAATAAATAAATAAATAAATATTTTTAAAATATATATTTGTTGGGGCGCCTGGGTGGCTCAGTGGGTTAAAGCCTCTGCCTTTGGCTCAGGTCATGATCCCAGGGTCCTGGGATGGAGCCCCACATCAGGCTCTCTGCTCAGCAGGGAGCCTGCTTCCTCCTCTCTTTCTGCCTGCTTCTCTACCTGCTTGTGATCTCTGTCTGTCAAATAAATAAATAAAATCTTTAAAAATATATATATGTATATATATATTTGTTACCTCCATGTTGCTAAATCCAAAAGTCAGCTCTTGTTTGTTCTTAAATGTTGGAATTCTCTAAGGCTCAGTCCTTGGACCTTCTCCCTATTGAAACACCCTTAGGAGCAGCAGATATAGTTTCAAGGCTTATCTGCTCTTGGCTCCCAAATTTACATGTCTATCCTAAGCCTTTTTCTTGAACTTCAGATTCATACACCCAGCTGCCTACTGGATACCTCTATCTGGAAGTCTAATGAGCATCTTAAACTTGGTGTCAATGTCCAAACCTGAGTTCCTGATAATGCCCTTCAAATTGCTCTGCCCACACTCTTCCCCATCTCAGTAAATAACAACTCCATTCTTACAATTACTCTGGCTAAAAATTTTAGTCATCCCCTGTTTCACAGTTTATAGCCGATCAAGTGTAAAAGAATTTGATTCATCAGCAAACCTTTGTGGCTACATTTTCTTTTTTTTTCTTAAGGTTTTTATTTATTAGAGAGAGAGAAAGAGAACAAGCAGGTAGGAGGGGGCAAAGGGTGAGAGAGAGAGAAGCAGACTCCCTGCTGAGCAGGGAGCCTGACTTGGGATTCCATCCCAGGACCCACAGATAATGACCTGAGCTAAAAGCAGATGCTTAACTGACTGAGCCACCCAGGCATCTCTGTGGGTACAGTCTCAAAACCTATCCAGAATCCAAACTAGTTCAAGTCACTATATATGTTTCATCAAGTTTATTGCAATAGGCTGATCTCCAGTGCTTCTGCATATCCCTTTGGCCTCCTTCAATCTAACCCCAACATAGGAGTTGAATGATCTTGGTAATCAATTCACGTCTTCCACTCCTCAGAACTTTTCAGTGGCTTCCCATTTCCCGCATAGTGAAAACCAAAGTCCTTCAGTGATCTTCAGGGCTCTATATCATCTACCTATTCGTTGACAAAACATGAAAGAAGGCTTTGGAGCAAATAACATACTTCAAGGGGAAATATGACTCATGGTCCCAGTCTTGCTTCCTCCCTATTCAATTTCATGGTTTAAAAATTTGACCTTTTACTTACTTGCCTTAGATATCAATATTTTTATCAGCTCACCATTTTTTTAAAAAGTAAAATGAGTTAAAAAAATTTTTTTAAAGATTTTATTTATATATTTGACAGTGAGAGAGGGAGCACAGGCAGGGGGAATGGGAGAGGGAAAAACAGGCTTCTAGCTAAGCAGGGAGCCTGATGCGGGGCTCAATCCTAGGATCCTGGGATCATGACCTGAACTCAAGGCAGACACTTAACTGAGCCACCCAGGCTCCCCTTAAATTGTTTTAACAATAAAATGTATAATGTTTATCACTAAGTATAAACTCATAATTTCCTTTATCAATATAAAAATTTATTCATTTAAGAAATAACATTAAGGGACGCCTGGGTGGCTCAGTTGGTTAAGCGGCTGCCTTCGGCTCGGGTCATGATCCCAGCGTCCTGGGATCGAGTCCCACATCGGGCTCCTTGCTCGGCGGGGAGCCTGCTTCTCCCTCTGCCTCTGTCTGCCTGTGCTTGCTCTCTCTCTCTCTCTCTAACAAATAAATAAATAAAATCTTAAAAAAAAAAAGAAATAACATTAAATATAATTATATTTTCCTCATAGGTAATTTAAATGTGCAGAAGATTTAAATTTGGATGTGAATGAATACATATAGCAAATAATGAGTTACCTTACTATAATAATTTCAAATAAGGGTTACAAATAATTTGGGGGAGGTAGGCATAAACATGGGCCCCATCTTTGAGGAAAGAAGGCATAAATTTTATATAGTGCTACCATAAAACGTGAGTTTAGTTAATCAACTCAAGATTTATCAACTTAAGATTCTGTCCCATTAACCCTGTCAATCAAGATTTTGTAAGAAATAACCTTGGAAAACACTGAAAGTTAATTTTGCATCTAGAATGCTGAAACTATATGGCATAAAGAGTTTCTGTCGGCATAAGAAATATAAATCAGTGGGGCGCCTGGGTGGCTCAGTGGGTTAAGCCTCTGCCTTCTGCTCAGGTCATGATCCCAAGGTCCTGGGATCGAGCCCCACATCAGCCTCTCTGCTCTGCAGAGAGCCTGCTTCCTCCTCTCTCTCCCTGCCTGCCTCTCTTGCCTACTTATAATCTGTCTGTCAAATAAATAATTAAAATCTTAAAAAAAAAAAAGAAATATAAATCAGGTATAGTAGGAAGTTACGGAGAATGTCTCTGTGAAAGGGCTGTCACCTAATCTGGAAGTCCTCAGAAGTTCCTACCCCTCTTGAGTAACATGGATGCCTGTCTGTTTGGCCTTTACTGCATTTTCAGGCTCTTTATGAGAAGAAGACCCATTATGAAGAAGAGTCCATTTGCCCAGGTCTAGGTTACTAAAGGGCTGAAGAAGGGTTGATGAGTCACATACTCCAAAATAAAAATGGAGGATCAAATCCCAGTGGGGCTTCCAATTTTCCTTCCAGAAGAGAATCAGGAACTTATGGATTCCCACAATCCTTCACCTCCACCAGAATCAGTAACCCATTAACCCTATATCACCTTTCACTATCCCTTACCTACTGTCCCCTCTTACCTTCTTATCCAGCTTTCATACTACAATCAGTCATGAGAATCCCTTCTTGCAATCACCTTCAACATCTCTATCTCCTCTTCCTTCTTATTTCATACTTGGTAAAATTACAACTTTTATTAAATCCTTATTAAACTTTAAATTTATTTTTTAAAGATTTTTATTTATTTATCTGACAGAGATCACAAGTAGGCAGGGAGACAGGCAGAGAGAAAAGAAGGGAAGCAGGCTCCCCACTGAGCAGAGAGCCTGATGCGGGGTTCGATCCCAGGACCCTGAGATCCTGACCCGAGCTGAAGGCAGAGGCTTAACCCACTGAGCCACCCAGGCGCCCCTAAACTTTAAATTTAACCCAGTAGGTCTACATCTACCCTTTGCCCTATAGCTCACTGTGACTAAAGGAAGAGGCACAGCTGTGTTGTCAAGTTGTCCTTTAAATAAAAGAGCAACTGGCATTGCCATCCCCTCCCAACACTCCCTAACCATTTTTCCTGCTACAGTTCTCTCCACAGCACATATAACCATCTAATACATTATAGCATGGTTTGCTTGTTTAATCTATCTCTCTCTCCCTAGAATGGAAGCTCAGAGAAGGGATTTTTGTCTGTTTTCTTCACTGCCTTATCCTCACTACATAGTTGAGTATCTGGCACAGCACAGGTGTTCATTTAATTGGTCTAATAATGAATAAATGACTTATGGCTAAAGACCCACTTCACCAAAGGGGACATATATGTAAAGGAATATATGTTTCTCAGTTGAAAAATCCACTGGCCAAAGTAAAAAGTAGAAGATGTCACCCTGGCTTGTGCTTGAAAGAGGCCTGAAGTTCCATGACATGGCTCTCTATTGAGGGCAGGAGGCTCTCTTGTCCTGGAGGGGATTAAGGAGTTCCTAAGTTGTTGGTTTTGTTTTGTTTTGTTTTGTTTTTTTAAGATTTTATTTATTTATTTGACAGAGAGAAAGAGAGAGATCTCAAGTAGGCAGAGAGGGGTGGGGGCCGGGGTGTGTGTGGGAAGCAAGCTCCCTGCTGAGCAGAAAGCCCGGGTCTCCATCCCAGGATTCTGAGCTGAAGGCAGAGGCTTAACCCACTAAGCCACCCAGGTGCCCCAAGGAGTTCCTAAATATTTGCTGGGGTTGTCCAGCATTTGAAGCAGGTTACCAGCCCTCAAATATCATTGAAATTATAAAAACTCTATGGATCTAAACCCCTATTAACTGGTGGATATTGGCACGTGTATTTTCTATTGTACTGGAGAAGCAAAGAGACCAAAGGAAAAATCTATACGTGAATGACCTCATCTTTTGGCTGCTTTTAACAGTTATAATCCATGTCAGGAAACTGAAGATGCCTTCAGTGATCCAGCAGATCATTCCCACACCTGAATTCTTTGATCAGAACTAAAGTAAGTGGTTAAAAGGGGGAAATTCCCTCTGACAGAATCACAGAAAGTGCAATAATCGTAAAATTAGAGCAATTTAAAACAAACTCAAAGGAAAACAAACCTGTTTGGTAAAATTCTTTTGTTGCCTATTCCTTGCTTATTCATTGTTTCTTAGGAGGCTTTGTGTTAATTTTAGTGAATTCTGACCCCCTGTCCTGACCTAATATATTCTAAGGATGCATTCCTATTGGAGCATTCCACATTGTAACTCAGCCACTTCCTAAATTGTTATTGACACATAGGTAATTTTTGCAGTGTACACAGAGGCTCCTCAGAAACAAATAAGCAACAAAAGAATTTTATTTTTTAAACAAACTGGAACACAAATCATGAAAGAGGAAGAGATTCTTATTCATTTTGGTTTGTTTTCCTTTGAATTTGTTTTACTGTACTTTGAAAGATGATTATTGATATATAAGTAAATTTTTACATGTTTTTAGTGTTTTTTAAACAGGGATTTTGACTATGTTTAAAATGGTAAAATTAAGGACACCTCGTGGCTCAGTTGGTTGTGTCTGCCTTCGGCTCAGGTCATGATCCCAGGGTTCTGGGATCCGGCCCCATATCCAGCTCCCTGCTCAACGGGAGGCCCTACTTCTCCTTCTCCTGCTGCCTGCCACTCCCCCTGATTGTGCTTTCCTTCCCTCTCTCTCTCTGATAAATGTTATCAATAAAATATTTTAAAAAATGGTAAAATCATTTGATTTTAAAAATTGTATATAGCTAGATCTATAACTTCTTTGTATTTCCCTAGAAATGCTGAGGTTTGCAGTAAAATCAGAACCAATAATGCTTATGCTCTTTTTTTTTTAAATAGGATTTTTATTTGTAATTAATCTCTATGCTTAACATGAGACTTGGACTCACAACCCAGAGATCAAGTATTGTGTGCTCTGCTGACTAAGCCAGCCAAGCACCCCAAGAATACTTATATATATATATTTTTTTTAAGATTTTATTTTTTTGACAGAAAGAGACCTCAAGTAGGCAGAGAGGTGGGTGGAGGGGGGGGCGGAAACAGGCTCCCTCTGAACAGAGAGCCTGCTGTGGGGGGGGGGGGGCCCATCCCAGGACCCTGAGGGCATGGCCCAAGCCAAAGGCTGAGGCTTAACCCACTGTGCCACCCAGGCTCCCTGAGAATACTTATATTTCTTTAAAAAAATTTTTTTTTGAGTATAGTTGACACACAATGTTACATTAGTTTCAGGTGTCCAACATAATGATTCAACTCCTCTCTACACCTTATGCTGTCTTCACCACAAGTGTAGCTATCATCTGTCATCACACAACACTACTGCAGTATCAGTGTTTGTATTTCTTGATCCTAAGTTTTGCCAGAGAGTGAAGCAATTAAAAATGATAAGTGATGAGAGAATGTGTTATAACTCATCTCTTAGGCTAATAGAATAAACAAATCATTTCTTGAAAATACGATTAGGGATGGAGAGGTAATTAATGCTATTTACTTGAAAAATGTATATGCCTTTCAGTCTATTGTAATCAATGTTGTTGCAGTCTCTTTTGTAAGAGTAGTCCCCAATACAATCATTATTGAAAAGGAACAGTTTTGTTATTTTTTCACTATAATCTATTTAACAAATATGTGGTTATGGAATCTAATTGGTGTATGTACTTTTTTATACTTTTGAATGGCCTTCAAGGAACTTATTAGTTCAATTTTTTAAAAAAATCTTAGAATCCCAGATGAGAAGTTTCAGCTTTAGGGTTTTGGATTGTGTCCCTGAGCTATGCCCATGCCAAAGTGGCTGTCTTAAGAATGTAGGGAGCCTCCAACCAGACTCTATAGGGCACTCTGACAAAAAAATGAGGTCAGTAGCATGAAGGGCTCTGGGTTCTGAAGCAGCTGGAACGGGTTTTATAACCTTTATAATCCAATATTGGGTCCTTTTTAGGCTAAAAAAAAAAAAAAAATCAGGGAAAGGGAAACTGGAAATGGGGTAGCCCAAATGGGAAGGTAAAAAAGAGAGGGGCAAGGAACCAGAGTTACAAGAGGGGAAAGCAGGTCAACAAGTTCAGGCAATAGGGAAAAAAGAGCAATGTGATCAGAGAAAGAAAACTCCCTTTGAGGCCTTGGAGGTCATGCAGTTTTGAGTGAGGACCAGGTCCAAGGTGAATGGATGAAAAGCAGTAGAAATGAAAGTCCTCTGGAGTTTAGGAGATTGAGAAATGGAGAGGAAAAGTGTTCTCAGGAAGGAAGGGCCATCTCTGCTCTCTTTCTAGCTGTATTCATTTATTTCCTTCTATCCATGGTTTCTCTGTCTCTAGTTTCTTCCTTTAGTTCACTAAATAGACAAAAACCCTTAAAGAAAGTAGCTGATGGCATAAAGTCTAGTCTTTTCTCTGGCAACCATCAGTTCTCTGTATTTATGGATCTATTCCTCCTTTGTTGTTTGTTTCATTTCTTAGATTACACATATAAGCAAAATCATATGTTACCGGTCTTTTTCAGTCTGACTTACTTTACTTGGCATAATACCCTCTATGTCTATCCGTGTTGCTGCAAATGGCTGGATCTCATTTTTTTTGTGTGGCAGAGTGATAATCCACTTTGTATGTGTGTGTGTTTGTGTGTATCCCATCATCTTTATTCATTTATCAGTGGACACTTGGTTTACTTCCATATCTTGTCTATTAGAAGTAATGCTGTAGTATACAGAGGGATGCATGTATCTTTCAAATTAAAATTTTCATTTTCTTTGGGTAAATATTCAGTAGTATAATTACTGAATCATAGGGTAGTTCTATTTTTTAATTTTTTGAGGAACCTCCATACTGTTTTCCACACCATCTGCACCAGTTTGCATTCCTACCAACAGTGCACGTGGTTACTTCTTGTCCTCGTCCTTGCAAACCTTTGTTATTTCTTGTCTTTTAGATGCTAGCAATTCTGGCAGGAGTGAAGTTGAAATCTCACTGTGGCTTTAATTAGCATTTCCCTGATGATTAGTGAAGTTGAGATCTTTTCCTGTGTTTGTTGGCCATCTGTACATCTTCTTTGGAAACATGTCTATTTGGATCCCCTGCCCATTCTTTAATGGAATTATTTGGCTTTTTGATGTTGAATTGCATAAGGTCTTTATATATTTTGAATATTAACCCCTTATCATATATATCATTTGCAAGTATCTTCTCCCTTTAGGTAGGTTGCCTTTTTGTTTTACTGACGGTTTCTTTGGCTGGGTGAAAGCTTTTTATTTGGGTGTAGTCCCAGTAGCTTATTTTTGCTTTTGTTTCCCTTAAGAGACATATCTGGAAAAGCTTTGTGAAGGTGGTGTCCAAAAGAGATTACAGCCTTTGTTTTTTTCTATAGTTCTGTAGTTTCAGGACTCAGGTTTAAAGATCTAGTTCAGTTTATTTTGGTATTTGGTTTTAATGACAATTCTAACTGATAAAGATATCTCACCAAGATACAGAGGTCCAAATGGAAATACACTGTTGTCTGCACCTTGTAGGTCTTGATACTAATTTTTAATTTTAATACACCAATTTTTCAGTTATTGTTAAGATCTGGCTAGGAAAATTCTTTCCTCATGTCAGCCAATGTTTTTGTGAACTGGGTGATTTTGCATTTTTAATATCTTTAACATATAGGTTCTCAAAACCCACTGAGGGACGCCTGGGTGGCTCAGTTGGTTAAGCGGCTGCCTTCGGCTCAGGTCATGATCCCAGCGTCCTGGGATCAAGTCCCACATCGGGCTCCTTGCTCAGCAGTGAGCCTGCTTCTCCCTCCGCCTCTGCCTGCCTCTCTGTCTGCCTGTGCTCGCTCCTGCGCTCTCTATCTGACAAATAAAGAAATAAAAAAAATCTTTAAAAAAAAAAACCTACTGAAATTTTTAAACAAATCATAAATTACATCTCCAAGTCTTTTTAGAGTGCAGATGAGACTTTAGAGGTAACAGTTCCATCATTTTAGGGACAAAATTACCAAACGATGGAAATAATTTTGCACATACACTTTCAAAATGTTTTTCCCACAGCATGTGTTCTTAAAAAGCAGATGTTTTCTGCTTCATTTTTTAACTACTTGTAATAAACACCTAGCCCAATTGCCACACTGTTTTTACCTGGAAAACTCATAATATGTCAGTTTTGTCATTTTTTTGTTGTTTCTGTTTGTATTATTATTATTTTCAATATGTGTCCTATTTGCAGGGAACTTTTTTTTTATTTTTTTATTTTTTTAAAGGTTTTATTTATTTATTTGACAGACAGAGATAACACAAGTAGGCAGAGAGGCAGGCAGAGTGGGGAGGGGAGAAGCAGGCTCCCTGCCCGAGCAGAGAGCCCGATGTGGGACTCGATCCCAGGACCCTGGGATCATGACCCGAGCCGAAGGCAGCGGCTTAACCCACTGAGCCACCCAGGCGTCCCTGCAGGGAAATTTTAAAGTCACACTAGATAACGTGTGATATTTCTGACACCAACAACCAGGGTTCCAACAACAATTGCGTTTCTGGTAATTTAATCCAGTTCTGACACTATCAGGAATTAGCACAGACCCAACAGGTTAAGGGCTCAGTTCCATGAGACTGCCTATACTTCAGATGCCATTCACAAATGGGGTGCCTGGGCCACCCACAGTTCTGCCCACGGACTTCCCATGACCCCCTCAGATGTATAATTTGCTAGAATGCCTCACAGAACTCAGGAAAACATTTTTCTTACATTTAGAGGTTTATTATAAAGGATACAATTCAAGAACAGCCAAATGGAAGAGATGCAGAATAAGATAGAGTAAGATACAGGGTGGGGGTAGGGGCAGCTGGCAGCCACCCTCCTAACACCTCGTTGTGTTTACCAGCAAGGGAGTTCTCTATACCTTCCTGTTTAAGAGTTACAGAATTTAATCTCTAGTCCCCTTTCCCTTCCTGGAGAGGTCCGGGATGTGGCTGAATGTTCCACCCTTCTAATCAATGTTTTTGGTCGTTCTGGTGATCAGCTTACATTTTGAGGCTACCTAGGGGCCTCCCCCTGAGCCACCTTGTTAGCCTAAACTCAGGTGTGGTCAAAGGGGTCTGTTGTGAATAACAAAAGATACTCCTTTGCTTCTATCAGGAAATCCCAAGGCTTTAGGAGCTCTGTGCCAGGATTGGAGAAAAAAAACTAAATTATATATTTTAGCCCAGCTATCTCCAGCACTGAAGAAGCACTTCAAGCATGTGGAGTGTCTCTGTTGGGGCTACGGGCCTCTCTGGCACCTTGGAACCCCAGCTGCCACAGCAGGGGGACACCAGGGATTGAGGCCAGAATGTTCTGTACAAGTAAGAAGGTCCTTGCTGATGCTAAAAGCTCTTGTAGAAATATTGAGAGGTCATGGTAATGTAGCAGGATCTCTTACTGGGTAATCCATGGATCTAAACACATGAGAAGTGAGGAAGCAGTATTAAGAAGAAATCTAAGAACTTAATAAAGTTGAAGACATTAACTATAATGCACACAAGTAATGTGTAAGGAAAAAGGCAAATCAGGGAATTGCGCTAAGAAAACTAAGGAGTGTGTATGTTACTGGAGAAACTTCCATTTACTTTGACACTTGAAATAAGCGAGTACCTAGAATAAAAGTTGAGGTTGCAAATAGCTAGCAAAAGAAATGACCCTTGTGTAATAGTGATGTTAAAAAGCAGCATTTCTAGACTGGCATGATATGTTATAACTAAGCCAAATGCTTCCTCGATGGATCCTTGAAACACCTCAACACAAAGGGCTTGGAAGCAAATCAGAATAAAAGACAAGCATGCGATCAAAAAGTGGAAATGGCAGCAGTAATTTGAAAACCTGATGAGCAGCAGGTTACAAGGAAAAAGATGTTCTTTCTTTTTTTTTTTTTTTTTAAGATTTCATTTATTTATTTGACAGGGAGAAAGAACACAAGCAGAGGGAGCAAGCAGAGGAAGAGGGAGAAGCAGGCTCCCCACTGAGCAAGGAGCGAGCCTGATCCAGACTTGAGCTGAAGGCAGCCACTTAACCAACTGAGCCATGCAGGTGCCCCAGAAGATTTTCAATTGGAGCAAAAAAACAAAGTCTTGAGAGACATCCCTCAGATAACTCCAGAATCAGTTTTGAGCCTCAGGAAAGATGGTACATGTCACTAATGATCCACAGCAGTCTGAGCTAAAGAGCTTCTACATTTCTGAGCTGCTTCTGCCTGGTTCCAGAATGTCACCAAAGTTGGCCTACTTAACGGACTAAGTAACAGAAAAGCACGATCCCAATCAACGTTTCAACTTTTGTTTTTACACTGTGTTGATGATCTCTTAATCTCTCAACAGGAGTTTTAGCATTAGACCTCACTTATTTTATTTATTTATTTTTAGATTTTATTTATTTATTTGAGGGAAGGACAGAGGCAGAGAAATAGTGAGAGAGAGAATGAGTGGGGAGGAGAAGGAGAAGCAGGCTCCCTGCTGACCAGGGAGCCTGACTTAGGACTCCATCCCAGAACCCTGGTATCATGACCTGAGTCCAAGGCAGATGCATAATGTACTGAGCCCCCCAGGCACCCCTAGACCTCACTTATTTTATATAGTGCTCTGACACTAACATTTTATAAGGTGAAGGTAGCACCAAATGCATAGTTAATGGTCATGGCCATATTCCTATTTAAACATAACTGAGAAGCAGAAATTTAAGTCATGGTTAATAGTGAACATATAAAAATTATAAGAAGCCTAGGTACCCATACTTCTGCCCAACAAACTAGAATTTGGGGGTTTCCATGAAATCCCCGCCAACCCCGTCAGTACAATTCCCTAGAAAGCACAGGAAAAAAAACCACTTTATTGATGCTTACCAGTTTATTTTAAAGGATACAACTCAGAAACACCCAAAAGGTATAGGGTAAGATATTGGTGGGAGAGGAGAGTACATGGGCACAGACTTTGCATGCTGTCTCAGAGCATATCCCCCTCCTAACCCATCATTGTGTTTACCAACCTGGAAGCTCCTGGAATCCAGCATTTATGGGCTTTTATCTAGGTTTCATTATCTAGGTCTAACTGATTAAATCATCGACCATTGGTGATTGAATTCAATCTCCTGGCTTCTCTCCCCTCCCTGGAGATCAGGGAGGTGGAGCTAAAACTTCTAACCCTTTGGTTACCTGGTTGGGTTTTCTGATGGCTAGTCCCCCCATCCTGGAGCTATCTAGGAGCCCCCACTTTGAATCATCTCGTGGCCATAGAGAAGATACTTATCATTCTGGAGATTCCGAGGGTTTTAGGAACTCTACACCAGGAAATGAAACAGAGGCCAAATATTTAATTTTTATTATACCACAATCTCATTTTAAACATACAAAATTTGGGGACGCTTGGGTGGCTCAGTCGGTTGAACTCTTGGTTTCAGCTCAGGTCATGATCTCAGAGTTGTGGGATTGAGCCCCGTGTTGGGCTTCATGCTCAGCAATAAGTTGGCTTGTAGATTCTCTCTCCCTCCCCCTTACCTCTACCCTCACTCTCTCTCTCTTTCTTCTGAAATGCATCAGAAAACTAGATGAATTGATCAATAGAGGAATGGATAAGTATGTGATAAAACACGTGTACAGAAATGTTAATGTGAATGGTAGATAGTGATATACTAGTACTCAGATTTATTTCATCTTTCTATTTGAAAATTTTCATAATAAAGGATTGGAAAAAAATAGACACACACACACACATATATAGCATATATTTTGGGGATACAACAAATACCAACAATAAGTAAATTATTATATTATTTTCATGGATCTACTGTTGGGCTTCCTTTGCTCATTGCACCACATTGATTTAAAACATTTATTTATTTATTTGAGAAAGAGAGAGAGAGAGAGAAGCAGACTCTACATTGAGCTCAGCCCAACACCAGGGTCGACCCTAAAACCCTGAGACCATAACCTGAACTGAAATTGAGTCAGAGATTTAACTGACTGAGCCACCCAGGCACCCCTGCACCCCATTTTTAAAACCCAACAGAAAGTAGAAAGGAGGGGTTCCTGACTGGCTCAGTCAGTAGAGCATTCAACTCTTGATCTTGGGGTTTTAAGTTCCAGCCTCACACAGTATAGAGATTACTTAAAAATAAACTAAAAAAAAACTAGAAAAGTGGGCAAAATGTCCATGGGTTTAAATTTTTGCTTTTTAAAGATTTTATTTATTTATTTATTTATTTGACAGGGAGAGATCACAAGTAGGCAGACAGCAGGCAGAGAGAGAGGGGGAAGCAGGCTCCCTGCTGAGCAGAGAGCCCAATGCAGGGCTCCATCCCAGGACCCTGAGATCATGACCTGAGTCGAAGGCAGAGGCTTAACCCACTAAGCCACCCAGGTGCCCCAATTTTTGCTTTTTTTTTTTTTTAAGATTTTATTTATTTATTTGACAGAGATCACAAGTAGGCAGAGAGGCAGGCAGAGAGGGAGAGAGGAGGATGTGGGGCTCCATCCCAGGATCCTGAGATCAGACCTGAGCCGAAGACAGAGGCTTTAACCCACTGAGCCACCCAGGTGCCCCCCCCAATTTTTACTTTTTAAAAAAAGTTTCTTACAAGATAGCAAACTTAAACTATGTGAAAAATTATTTAAAAGATTACCAAATTCAGGAGTAGGCTTTTATTTTACACAAATTAGAAAATCTTTCTCTTGCTTTGTGTTGATTATACAAATGGGGTGGGAATAATTTTCTCTCTACCTTTCTGGGTTCTTAGCTGAGACCCCTGTAGTAAAAGACTGACAGATAAAAACAAACAAGTTAATTAACATGCATGCCTCATGTATTCATGGAAGACACCCAGGGGAAAATGAGTAACTCTCTGAAGTGGCTTCAAATTTAGATGTAAATATCATCTTAATAAGGAAAGGGGAGGGGGGTAATGTAGGCCCTTTAGGGAAGAATAATTGATTTTTAGGAAAGATGAATGAGCCCTTTGGAAGAACAGATGTGAGTATGATAGCTTGTGACAAAATTTGTCAGGGTTTGGTGTTGGCTTCTGGTCTCCTTTCCTGGGATAAGAGCCAGTTCTCCCTGGTTGATGAAACTCTGGGTAGGGAATTTATGACATTGAGTTCCTTTCAGAGGATCTGTCTTTGGGTAGATATACGAAGGTCAGAGAAAACCTCTCCCAGAATTTGCTGTTTTTCAAGTGCATACAAGTCAAAACAATCCATACCAAAGGAACATATTTTAGGGTGGCATATTCTGCTACCCCTCATAGGATAAAGAGATAAACCTGAAAGAAGAGTGTTAAATAAGTTTAAATACAGTATACTCACTTATATACTAAATATATATTAAAATCAGCACTTATGAAAATAATAATCACATTAACAGATTAAAAGAGGAAAACAACACAGTCTTACCAATAGGTGCCAAAAAAAAAAACATACCCCACCCCATTTGATATAATCCAACATCCATTCATATATCAAATCTTAGTAAGTAAGGAATGGAAGGTGTTATAGGCTGAATAGGGTAACACCCCCACCCTGCAAAATTCATATGTTGATGTCCTAACCCTCAATACCTCAGAATGTGACTATATTTAGATACAGGGCCTTTAAAGAGATGATTAAATTAAAATGAGTCCGGAGGGAATCTAAATTGGTACAACCCAGTTTAGAAAAGAGTTTGCAAAAAAAAAAAAAAAAAAAAAAAGACTTGGAAATACATTTATGATATCTAAATAATATATGAATATGTACAAATATGTATGCAAGTGTATATATATACACATATAGTTAAATCTATATCCACATATAAGATCCTATTCATATACATAGAAATATTCATAAAGATATATATAAAATATTAACCATGTTATCTGTCTTATAGGACCATAGGTAACTTCCTTTTGTATTTTTTTGATATATTTGTATTTCCAGTTTTTTACAGTTTATCTGTATTGCTCTTACCAATTAAAATAAACAGAATAGATTCTACTATGTTCTCACTTAAAAAAAAAAGAGTTTGCATTATTTTCTGAAATTTAAAATTCACATACTTCACAACCCAGCAATCACACTCCTAGGTAGATCCCCAAAAGAAATTGCAGCACATCTACACCAAGAAATGTGTAGAGAATGTTTATAATAGCACAGTTAACAATAGCAAACACCTGGGAATAACTCAATTGCTGACAGAAGTATGAATGAATAAACTAGAATATACATAATGAAATATTACATAATAGATAAAATTAAGTGGGAAAAAAATACACCCCAAAAGTTTACAACACGATACTCTTTGAGAAAAATCATAACTCAAAAGCACTTTGAAGGAATATCTATCATCTACCTGTAAAAACAACAAAAAAGCAAAAAAACATAAAGAAAATCAAGGAAATTACGGAGACAAGATTGAAGAGCATGAGTCCCCCTGGAGGGGTGAGGTGGGGAAATAGGAAGGGAGGCATGCACAGATAGAACAGCGTTAGGTGGAAGGTTTTGTGGTGGGGCTGAGTTCATGGATGTTTGCCTTATTAAAACTAACTAAATAATAAAAGCTGATCGATGATGAGGGTGTGTCAATAAACAAAGAACTCTCAATCCAATTCTATGCACCTGACATTCTTTTTTTTTTAATTAAAGAAAACATTTTATTACAAACAAATGTTTCTGAAACAACAATGACCATGGGAAGCCCCAAAATGAATCACTTCCATTATCTGGAATTGTGTTCCCTTTCATAAGAATACCTTGAAAGACAGAAACCGGGGAAATGTCTGGGTCCATGAGACACCTTTAAATTCTTTCATTTTCCTGCATAGGCCACGTTTAAACTATTCTAGTGGGCATATTATAAAAATATTAAAATTACATCTTAAATCTTCCCATTTTGGGACGCCTGGGTGGCTCAGTTGGTTAAGTGGCTGCCTTCGGCTCAGGTCATGATCCCAGCATCCTGGGATGGAGGGCATCGGGCTCCTTGCTCAGCAGGGAGCCTGCTTCTCCCTCTGCCTCTGCCTGCCACTCTGTCTGCCTGTGCTCGCTCCTGCTCTCTCTCTGACAAATAAATAAAAAAAATATTTTTTAAAAAATCTTCCCATTTTTTTACTAATAAGTTGGGTAATAAATAGTTCTCTAGGTTTAGGCAGACTGTATTTATGTAGTAAAATAATGATTTAAATATGAAGAAAAGAACACACATTCCTTCTTCCATGAAATAATTGCCCATAATGTATGGTGTCCCATTCCCATGCTTTTCCCTCTGGATTTAGCGTGTGCTCATGCACACACGCGTGTGTGTGTGTGTGTGTGTGTGTGTGTGTGTATGTGTGTGTAAGACAGTGGAGGGGGCAGAGAGAATTTTAGGGTTGGGCTCTTGTTCTGCCTGATGTCCCCACAGTGGCTAGGCCCTGTCACTGCTGTTCCCTTGGGCATTCTCAGTGATAGCATTCAAAGCCCCATCTGTTGAACAACTGAGCCATTTCCAATTATTTGACTCTCATCATTAAAGTAATAAGTATGTCTGTGCCATAAATCTCTGTTCTTTATGTCTGATTCCTATAAGCACCATTTCTGGACACACACTTTAACCACATTTTTGGAGGACAGGCTGCAGGCTTCTCTCTCTATGCTCTCTTTATTCAGCAGCAGGCTTCCTTGGGAAAGGAGGGACCTGGAGTCTATAGATGAGACCTGAAACCATGAGGAGGACAAGCCAGCAGTGAATCCATCAGTAGTGGGAGTGACCATAGAGCAGGGAGTGACCATAGAGGACACCCCTCTCCTGTGCCCTCCCCGACAAGTATCCCTGCCCTGTGTCCTGGAACACATATCACCCAGGTCCTGCCTGGTGATATGCTCCAGCCACTACAGCCCCTCGTGCTCCATAACTCAGGTTCTAACTTGAGCAACCATGCCCTGCTCCAGGCCACCATAGGAGTGCAGACTAGGCCACTCCTATCAGGTTGCTCCCTGTCTATCCTGGCTGGACCACATCCTCTCAGGGAAGAACCTCCAAGGACAGCGCAAGTCAGTGAGTTACAGACTTGTGTTCATCCAGAGGTAGTTTTAGTGGCAACAGCAAAAACCACTTGAACCTGTGTGCACAAGAGAGGCCCTTACAAAGCACATTGGCTGCTCATGGAAGCTGCAGGATGGAGAGAGCCTCTACGAAGGGTTCTGGCACTGAATATAGTTCATCCACAGCCCTCAGGCTCCTCTAGCCATGACCCCACCCCAGCCTGCCCCAACTTTGGTATCCCTCAAATTCAGCTTGTGTGAGAGAGGAGGCTGTGCTTCCAGCTCAAGACACCATGTGAGAAGAAGAGGGAGATCCCTCTCCTCCCACAATGTTGGGTAAGGGGCATCCACTTGATCTGAAGCTGCTGGAGAAGCTATGGTAGTAATCCCTGTCTTCTCTGCCACAAGATGGAGCTAACCAGGCACAGAAGGTACAACTTCAGAGAGAGGACATCTGGGGCTCTCCCTGGTGCCTGGGAGCATGTGGGGAGCCCAGAGGAATGGCAGTTGTGTTGGTGACAAACTTACCCACGTATCAGTCCTTCCACTTGTTGATTCTGGCGTCATCTTTAAGAAATAGATGCAAATCTAAGGTCAGGAAGATTTCTTCTTAGGCTTTCTTCTCTGAGGTTTATAGTGTTAGCTCTTAAATTTAGGTCTGTGACCCATTTGGGGTTCATTTTGAGTCTCATGTGAGGGGAAGGTCCACCTTTATTCAGTCATTTATAATTTTATGTATGAATTATTTTCATCAAGAAGGGAAAGACTGGGGAGGAGTCAAGATGCAGAGGAGTAGCAGCCTGAGACGACATCAGGCAGCAGGGGCCCAGCTACACAGTCTATCAAACCACTCTGAATACCTTAAACTGTGATCCGTGGCACAGCCAGACCACTGCTTCCCGAGCAGGGACCCCACAAGTGGCAGATCCGGGGAGACCCCCCTGGAAGAGCGGCAGGGATCCACTGGGTCTAGAGACTCTAGGCAGGGCTGTGTGCCAGAGACAGAGACGCTTGGTGACAGGCCAGGTGAGCTCAGAGCGTGGTCAGAGGCCAGGGAGACAGGAGCGATCAAGCGCTTTTCTCCAAGGGTGCACCGAGGAGTTGGGGGCCCGACCTCTTGGCTCCTCTTGGACAGAGACTAGGAGGCTATCATTTTCATTCCCATCCTCCAGAACTCTATGGAAAACTCTTCTTTTTTTTTTTTAAGATTTTTGTTTATTAATTAATTAATTATTTTATTTATTATTAAGCAGGGAGAGCCACAGGCAGAGGTAGAAGCAGGCTTCCCACTAAGCAGGGAGCCCAATGAGGGGCTCCATCCCAGGATCCTGGGATCATGACCTGAGCCGAAGGCAGATACTTAACCATCTGAGCCACCCAGGAGTCTCTGCACTTGACATTCTTTAAATAAAGAAAAATAACAAAAGTGTAATTTATCTTGCTATCCAAGGCTCTTCAGTTTTTCATCCACTTTCCCAGTTTTCTCATTCATTAATTTTTTTTATTTAATGTTTTCAAGGACCAGGTAGCAGCTCATAAACAAGACAGAAATGTCCCCCATTTGTAGAATTCACATTAAACAACTAGTGCATTAAACATTTTGTGCTCTCTCAAAGTCCTTACTCTCTTCATGTTTAAAATATTTGCTGTGGATATTGTCTCCCCTTGCCCCCATCAGACTCAGAGCAGGACCTATGTCTCCTTCATTTTTGCATCTCCTGCAGTACCTAACACAGTCTGCTTGGTGTGAGTTCAGTATTGTTTAACGAATGAAGATGATGGAAGAGTAGAGAAGTGAAAAGAAAAAGAAGTGGACATAATTGGCCTTGATCCTTTCCCTTTTCTAGTAAGGATAAGATTTGGCTCTCTTCTGGGGTGCCTGGGTGGCTCAGTCATTTAAGTGTCTGCCTTCAGCTCAGGTCATGATTCCAGGGGACCAAGTCTGTACTGCCCCCACCAAGTCAGGCTCAGCAGGGTGCTGGTCCCCCCCCCCCCGCTTATTCTCTCTCTCTGTTAAATGAAAGAAATTGAAGACACAAAAAGATGGAAGAGCATTCCAAGCTTACGGATTGGAAGAATAAGCATTGTTAAAATGTCTATACTTCCCAGAGCCATCTCTACTTTCAATGCCATCCTGATCAAAATTCCATCAGCATTTTTCAAAGCACTGGAACAAACAATCCTAAAATTTGTATGGAACCAGAAGAGACCCCGAATTGCTAAGGAAATGTTGAAAAAGAAAAAAACTGGAGGCATCACATTGCCTGATTACAAGCTTTACTACAAAGCTATGATCACCAAGACAGCATGATACTGACACAAAAACAGACACATAGACCAGTGGAACAGGGCAGAGAACCCAGATATGGACCCTCAACTCTATGGTAAATAATATTCAACAAAGCAGGAAAAAATATACAATGGAAAAGAGAATCTCTTAATAAATGGTGCTGGGAATATTGGACAGCTATGTATAGAAGAATGAAACTCAACCATTCTCTTTACACCATACACAAAGATGAACTTGGAATGGATAAAACACCTCGACATGAGGCAGGAATCTATCAAAATCCTAGAGGGGAACATTGGCAGTAACCTCATCGACATCGGCCACAGCAACTTCTTTCAAGATATGTCTCCAAAGGCAAAGGAAACAAAAGCGAAAATGAACTTTTGGGACTTCATCAAGATCAAAAGCTTCTGCACAGCAAAGGAAACAGTCAACAAAACAAAGAGGCAACCCACGAAATGGGTATTTGCAAATGACACTACAGACAAAGGGCTGATAATCAAAATCTACAAAGAACTCAAACTCAACACAGACAGAACAGATAATCACTTCAAAAAATGGGCAGGAGACATGAACAGACACTTCTCCAAAGAAGACATACAAATGGCTAACAGACACATGAAAAAATGTTCATCATCATTAGTCATCAGGGAGATTAAAATAAAAACCACATTAAGATACCACCTTACACCAGTTAGAATGGCCAAAATGAACAAGACAGTTAACAACAAGTGTTGGAGAGGAGGTGGAGACAAGGGAACCCTCTTATACTATTGGTAGGAATGCAAGTTGGTGCAGCCACTTTGGAAAACAGTGTGGAGATTCCTTAAGAAATTAAAAATAGAGCTACCCTATGACCCTGCAATTGCACTACTGGGTATTTACCCCAAAGATACAGATGTAGTGAAAAGAAGAGCTATCTGTATCCCAGTGTTCATAGCAGCAATGGCCATAGTCGCCAAACTGTGGAAAGAGCCAAGATGCCCTTCAGCGGACGAATGGATAAAGAAGATATGGTCCATATATACAATGGATAAATAACCAACTTTTGTATCAACATGGACAGGACTGGAAGAGATTATGCTGAGTGAAATAAGTCAAGCAGAGAGAGTCAATTATCATATGGTTTCACTTGTGGAGCATAAGGAATAGCACGGAGGACATTGGGAAAAGGAGAGGAGAAGTGAGTTGGGGAAATCAGAGGGGGAGACGAACCACGAGACACTGGACTCTGAGAAACAAACTGAGGATTTTGGAGGGATGGGGCGTTGGGTGAGCCTGGTGGTGGGTATTAAGGAGGGCACATATTGCATGGCATACTGGGTGTGGTGCATAAAGAATGAATTTTGGGACACTGAAAAAAATTAAAAATAAATTCATTAATAAACAAACAGATAAACAAACAAGGTTTGGCTCTCTGCTCAGTTTTCGCTCCTGCCTCTCTTTGGTGTGACTTCCTTCCACAATGGGGAGGGCAGAGGCGTGATTAGCTCACTGGAGCCTGCCTTCTTTGCCGGACCAGGTGGCCTTCTCTCCTGGTCCATGGGAAAAGCCAGATATTCCCTTCTTTTTCAGAATTGGATCTCTTTAGTAATCTTAGTAAGATTGGAAGATTGACTGGAAACTCACATTAAAAATTTCTTTTGGGGACGCCTGGGTGGCTCAGTTGGTTAAGCGGCTGCCTTCGGCTCAGGTCATGATCCCAGCGTCCTGGGATCGAGGCCCACATCGGGCTCCTTGCTCGGCAGGGAGCCTGCTTCTCCCTCTGCCTCTGCCTGCCACTCTGTCTGCCTGTGCTCGCTCCTGCCCTCTCTATTTGACAAATAAATAAAATCTTAAAAAAAAAAAAATTTTTTTTTTGTTTAGGCGCCTGGGTGGCTCAGTGGGTTGAAAGCTTCTGCCTTCGGCTCAGGTCATGATCCTGCGGTCCTGGGATCCAGCCCCATATCAGACTCTCTGCTCTGCAGGGAGCCTGCTTCCTCCTCTCTCTCTGCCTGCCTCTCTGTCTACTTGTGATCTCTGTCTGTCAAATGAATAAATAAAACCTTAAAAAAAATTTTCTTTTGGTTTGAAAATTGCTAAGAGGGGATTTTAGAAATTTTCACCACCAGAAAAAAAAAATTATGTGAGGTGATGGATGCTAATTAAGTTTACTGTGATAATCATTTTGCCATATATTTAACTATATAGATCTAAAAATATATTACAAAAAATATATATATCAGATTATGTTGTACACTTGAAACTTATACAGTGTTGTATGTCAATTACATCTCAATAAAACTAAAAAAAATCTTTCTAGAACAAAAGTGACAGGTATACCTTATTAAGTATGAAGAAGATGACCTATCTCCTTATTCCCAGATAGTTTAGTTCCATCTTTCATTTGCCAGCACTATCCAGGTAGGTGTTGTATCTGACCAAAACAAGACTGGGGTGTCTTTTAAAGAGAAAGAAACAGCCCAGAACATATCAGTTTATATCTTTCCCTTCCCCTCCCCTGTGATTTATCATGGACATGGTCCTGTGCTCCCCTCTACCTCTTGTAAGAGTGTGAATTCTCAACATCAGCCTCTGTGAGTCTCCTATTCAGATTTGCAGGGTAAGGGTTTCTCATCCCTGCCCAGTGTTAGGCCCACCTTACTAATGCCTCTAATCACTGATTGGTAATTCCCAGGGGCCTAGCTGAGCTGGCCAGCAAGCTGTCTGAGACTTTAACTCGATTCTGATTCTGACATCTATCTTGGTGACAGCATCAGATTCCACAGGTTACAGGCTCAGTCTTACAAGACTCTCCCCCACCCTCAGCAACCCCCCCCCCCTTTCAGATGCTAGTCACAAGCTCAGATTGTTTTCTGTGCTTCCGACAAACCGGCAGTAAATCAGAGGATCCCACAAATCTGTCTTTGGGTGTGACTAATTTGCTTGAGTGGCTCACAGAACTCAGAGAAAGTTTACTTATATTTGCTGGTTTATTACAAAAGAATTAGGATAAAGGATACAGTTGAACACCCAGATGGAAAAGATGCACAGGGCAAGGTATGTGGGAAGGGGTGGGAAGCTTCCATACCCTCTTCCATACCAAGCATGTCACTCCCCCAGCACTTCATGTGTTCACCAGTCTGGAAGTTCCCTGAACCCCATACTTAGGGGATTTTTTTTTCTTTATTTATTTTTAATGTAGGCTCCCTGCCTAGCATGGAACCCAACACAGGGCTTGAACTCAAAACCCTGAGATTGAGATCTGAGTTGAGATTAAGAGTTGGATGCTGAAACAATTGAGCCACCTATGCACCCCTACTTTTGAGATTTTTATGTAGGCTTCATCCGTAGGCATGACTGATCATTAACTGAAGAGAGGGTGGGGGCTGAAAGTTCCAAGCTTCTAATCATGTCTCGTCTTTCCAGTGCCCAGCCTTCATCCAGGAGCACACCCAGAGTCACCTCCTTAGAACAAAAGACACTCCTATCACCCAGGAAATTACAAGGATTTCAGGAGCCAGGGTCAGGAATCAGGGTCAAAGACAAGATGTTAGAACAAAAGATGCTCCTAGTTCTCTTATCACTTGGGAAATTAAACGGGTTTCAGGGACTCTGTACCAGGAACCAGTGGCAGAGACCAATACATATTCTCCATTATGCTACATCTAATTACTTCTTTCCACCTTGCTGACCACTTAGCTCCTAGGTCTGTATCCTTCTAACCACCATACTGGCCATGTTCTCTATGGTCCCATGAGGCTCCATTCCAACCTTGGTTTGTAATTTTAAGAGTTCCATAAGCTCGCTGTCATTGGTGATGTGCAGAAGCAATGGACTAACACTCAGCAGCCTTAGTTCTAGGTCCAGATCTGTCACTAACCAGTAGGGTCCAATGCGGGGCTCAATGTGGGGCTCGATCCCAAGAGTTGGAGATCACAACCTGAGCCAAAGGCAGATGCCCAACTATCTGAGCCACCCAGGCGCCCCTAACCAGTAGGATCTTGATCTGATTTTCCTCTTTTGTAAAATAACAGTGATAGATTCAATTATCTCCAGTTTTCTTGTCTTCTTTCTTATTGAGGTGTGATTGGCACCTCAATATAACATAATATAATATAACATTATATTAGTTTCAGGTGTATAATACAGTGATTCAATATTTACATATAGGTCTTCTTCACCTTAGGATGGGATGATATCCAAATAAACCCATCCTAAGTTGAAAATATTGTAAGTCAAAATGTGTTGAATACACCTAACCTGGTAAACATCATAGCTTAGCTTAGCCCACCTTACATGTGCTCGGAACACCTACATCAGCCTATATAGTTGGGCAATATCATCTTAACACAAAACCTGTTTTATAATATAAGTGTTAAATATCTTATGTAACCGATTCACTACTGTACTGAAAGTGAAGACCGGGATGGTTGTATGGGTATAGTGTAGTTGTAGGTGTATTGGTTGTGAACCCTCATGATCATGTGGCTGACTGAGAGCTGTGACCCTGCCCAGCATCACGAGAGACCACTGTACTGTGTAACACTAGCCTGGGAAAGGATCACAATTCAAAATTTGAAGTGTGTTTCCTACACATCTCTTTTATACCATTGAAAAATCATAAATTGAACCATCGTTCAGAGGTCAGTGACCAAGTCTGTATATTGCAAAATGATCTCTATAATAAGTCTAGTTAACATCCATCACCATACATAGATACAGAATTTTCTTTTCTTATTTATTTATTTATTTGACAGAGGGATCACAAGTAGGCAGAGAGGCAGGCAAAGAGAGTGGGGGGGAGCAGGCTCCCTGCTGAGCAGAGAGCCTGACGTGGGGCTCGATCCCAGGACCCTGAGATCATGACCTGACCCTGAGATCATGACCTAAGCTGAAGGTAGAGGCTTTACCAACTGAGCCACCCAGGCTCCCCAGAATTTTCTTTTCTTGTGATGAGTTCCTTTCAGTTCTAAAATTCTGTGAGACTTTAATCCCAGGCGTAGCTTCTTGACTTTCTTAGGTTTTGTCCTAACCCCAGGCCACCTCTCCTAGATCCCGCCTCCGCCCTATTTTCCCTCCCTCAGTTCCTGCATGACACGTGTCCCTGTCTCCCATAAACTGTGGCCTTAGCACACGCTTCCCTTCGGCATTTATACGCTGCTTTGCGTTGTCTTTTATGTGCATGTGTTTATCTCCTTAGATATTTTGTAAGTGCTTTTAAGGTAACCTGTCTTGTCATCCAACTGAACTTGCCAGATGACCTGCCGGTAGTGGACAGTCAGTAAATATTTATTTTCTGCATTGAAGAAAGTCTTTAGAATTTATGCACCATTGTTACCAAAGCTTTTTTTTTTTTTCAGACAATCCTGAGTAAAAATGGCTTTGGCTTTCCTGACTTCTTTCAGTGTAAAGATGCTATGCATTCTTCCTCTGTAACCCATCCCCTGTGAGTTCCCTTAAAAGAGCTGTTTAAAAAAAAAAAAAAAAAAGCTGTTTTTATAAACATTTTGAGAAATTTATGTTCTTATGGGAATCATTTCTCCCCAGGCATTCCATTAAACTTGTCTGTCAGGTTATTTGGTATTTTATTTTGTTTGTCAGAGGGTTACTCGGGATGATTAGGTCATTCCACTACTCAAAACCCTCCAGTGCCTTCCCATCGAACTCAAGGGATCCCAGTGCCAAGTGTGAATTCCTAACCACAGCCTGTACCAACTTGGGGACCACCTCTCTGGCCTTTCACCTATCACCCCCTTGCTCTCTGCCCCACTGGCCTCCTTGCTGTTTTTCAATCACATCAAACTTATTCCACCTTCAGGATTTTGCACCTTCTGTTCCTTCAGACTGAAAGACTCTTGCCCCCATCCCCCAATTTCAGCATGATTTCCTCTTTCACCTCCTTTAGGTTTCTTATTGAGAGACTTTTCCTGATAACCCTATCTGAAGTAGAACAGGTACTGCCTTGCCAGTCACTCTCCATTCTCCCTACTTTGCTTTATTTCTTTTCACAGAACTCATTATCAACTGACAATATTTTATACATATCCACTGATTGTCTCTGCCACTATGATAAAAGCACCATTACAAGCAGGAACTTTGGTTGGTTGCCTTCTGTAGCCCTGGCAAAGTAGCACCTGATAACTATTCTCATGGTAAATGACTATATGCTAGGGGAAAAAAAGATCTGACAAATCTGAAAAAATGTAATGATGGACAGGTCATAAATTTTAATTCAAGTAAATTAGTTATGTCATTCTGTATCTGATTACTGCTTTTTTTTTTTAGATTATTTTTATTTATTTATTTGTTAGAGAGAGAGAGAGAGAGAGAGCGAGCACAGGCAGACAGAGTGGCAGGCAGAGGCAGAGGGAGAAGCAGGCTCCCCGCCGAGCAAGGAGCCCGATGTGGGACTCGATCCCAGGACGCTGGGATCATGACCTGAGCCGAAGGCAGCTGCTCAACCAACTGAGCCACCCAGGCGTCCCTGATTACTGCTTTTTTATGCTGCCTCTGTGATATAACATTGATAGAATCAGTAAACGTTGATGAAAAATTTGATACTTTGGTTCAAAGTTTCTAAAAATATAAACCAAGTTTCATTCCACTAATGTAATCTTAGTATTAGGAGCAAAATTAAAACAATTTCTTTACTTGGCCGCTAGGTGGCAGAATATACACGCATGCTTTGCAAATGGAGGCATTTTTCTCAGGTTCACCTTTTGGGAACAGTAATATTAATCCCTTAGTAGGTAAATACTTTCACAAACAATATCTCACGGTGCCCCTGTGAAGTAGGGACAGCAGGTATTTTTCTGTTTATTTTTATTTATTTATTTATATATATTTTTTAAGATTGCAGACAGAGAGGCAGGCAGAGACAGAGGGAGGAGCAAGCTCCCTGCCGAGCAAGGAGCCCGACCTGGGACTCGATCCCAGGACGCTGGGATCATGACCTGAGCCGAAGTCAGCCGCTTAACCAACTGAGCCGCCCAGGCGTCCCTTTTCTGTTTATTTTTAATCTGTTTTCTTTTTTGAGCAGGGAAACTGAGGCTTGAGTTTAAGGGATCTGTCAGTGTCCACAGCAGAGCTTGAACTAGAACCTGTGACCTGGGGTCTTGGAATCCAGGCCTCTTCTCACAGTTTCACTCAGACTGGGAAAGGTGACTGACCTTCCTGGAAATTTGCTTTTTGCTCTAAACTTGCCCTGGTGAAACAGTCTGAAAATACAAATCCTTTTTGTATTTTACTTTTAAAAAGTAAACAAGCCATAAAAGCTTGCCAACCTTCACTTTTGACTTGGGGTAGATCCTGAAATGCATCCTTTTTGGATCTTCCCAAACTTCAAAAATGTTTAGAGGAAGAAACAGCTTAAGTTACGAAGCTTCTATACTATGTCCACAGACAGTCTCAGTGGCTAGCAGGGTGCCTGGTCACATGACTACTCGTGTCTGACTCTTGAAGTGTCTGCCTCTTAAATGGTTGAGTGCTTTCAGGTGTGTTTTATGGGAAGCGCTGGCGTGTGCGATCCACATTAGTATTAATGAGAACCGCACGTGCACCGAGCCCTGGGTGGATCTGGAAGAGTAGTGGGGTGGAAGAGCAGAAACTGTCACTTAAATCCATCAAGTAATCACTCTGAGGTTTTCTAAGTTTATCATAAACAACCTATTGGTGTATTTTTTGCTTAGATTTTTATTGGCAAAACATGATTGAACACGGACGCCTGGCTGGCTGGGTCGGTAGAGCCTGCGACTCTTGGGCTTGGGCTTGTGAGTTCTAGCCCCATGTTGGTTGCAGAGATGGCTTAAAAAATAAATAAATAAATAAATAAATAAATAAAGGGGCACCTGAGTGGTGCAGTTGGTTAAGCCTCTGCCTTCATTCAGCTCAGGTCATGATCCTGGGTCCTGGGATCCAGCCCCGCATCGCATCGCAGCATCACAGCATAGGGCTCTCTGCTCAGCGGGGAGCCTGCTTCCCCCTCACTCTCTCTGCCTGCCTCTCTGCCTGCTTGTGATCTCTGTTTGTCAAATAAATAAATAAAATCTTTAAAAAAATCAAATAAAATCTTTGGGGAGCCAGGTGGTTCTGTCAGTTAAGCATAGGACTCTTGATCTCAGCTCAGGTCTTGATCTCAGGGTTGTGAGTTCAAGCCCTGCATTGGGCTCTAGACCAGGTATGGAGCCTATTTCAAAATAAAATAAAATCTAAAATAAAAAAAAGAAAAGAATGTTATATAACAAAGTTCACTTCATTAATTTTACCTTGATGCAGTGTAGTGTGACATATTAGAGACAACTTGGGCTTGGGGGCTCCATTCTGGGATGTGGTCCTCATTTACCTACCTGCTTGTTGTGTGACGTTCAGCAAGTGATTTGTCCCCTCTGAACTTCACTGTCCTGTGTGAAAAATAAGTGTGATAATATGTGCCTCATTGGGTTGGTACACAGGTGAAATGAGATGATTATGAAAAGGTTTACAAACTAAAATCCCTGTATGTAAGGTATATGTAGGGTAATTGTGATTATCCCAGAGGCAGGGGGAAAGCAGGGTTTGTTTTTTTAAATTGGAGGTGGTGGGCTTTGTCATTACTAGCTGTTGACTTGGGTTACTTTATTCAGATTGCCAGACCTTTGTTTTCCTGCTAGGAAAAAAAAAAAAATGAACTAGCAACTCATGTATTGAGGTCTTTCTCAGGGCCCAGCACTTTTCTGCGTTCCTTATATAATAACTAACTTAATTTCTACATCTACTTCTGAAGTGGATTTGTTAAAAATGGAATGATAAAATCTTGGCATCTTAAAGCTAAAGGAGGCTTTATTTTTTTTTTTTTAAGATTTTATTTATTTATTTGTCAGAGAGAGAGATCAAGCACAAGCAGGGGGAGCAGCCCACAGAGGGGGAAGCAGATTACCCGCTGAGCACAGAGCCCACATGGGATTCCATCCCAGGACCCTGAGATCATGACCCAATCCACAGGCAGATGCTTAACCCACTGAGCCACGAGGCACCCCAAGTAGGCTTTAAATAATACGGTCCAACCCCTTACTTTACACAGGAAGAAAATAAACTGAGAGGTGAGGTGAAGTACTCCAGGCCACATGACTAGTTGTGGCGAGAACTGAGACTAGGAAATAATCAGCAGCTGGCTGGCTTCAGGCATGGCATTGTCTCAATTCCTATGTCAGTTTGAAGAAGTGTAAAACACAGGGTTGCTCTTTTAGTCCAGTTGGAGGCATAAGTGAGAATCACTTGAAACCCTGTAATTGTGGTACAAAGCAGTTAGAAGAGAACAAAGGTGGGAAAGAATAATGTAGGTAGAGGTGACGCCAGGAGGGCTTCCTGGAGGAGGAGAGATTTCAACTGGGCTAGAAAAACAAGCAAGATAGTAAGCAGATGGAGGGAATAGATATTCCTGAAGGAGAAAACAGCATGAATCAAAGTGGGAAGGTAAGAAGATGGAATTCTGTAGGAGCTAGAACTTACCACTAAGAAGTGATAGATGAGGCAGGATAGGCAGTGGTGGTTGGAGCGGGGGGACTAGAGGCCAAGGACCTGGAATACCAACCAAGTTTTACTCTTAATTCTATAAGCAGTGGGAACCATTAACTAACTCAATCATTTGGTTAACAAATTGTTTATTGGGCATCTACCATGTGCTTAGCTAATCTCTAGATATATAGTGCTGAATAAGAGGAGCTTGGGTCTTCCCTCTTTTTTCTTTTTTAAAGATTTTTTAAAAAATTTATTTATTTGACAGACAGAGATCACAAGTAGGCAGAAAGGCAGACAGAGAGAGAGAGAGGAGGAAGCAGGCTCCCCACAAAGCAGAGAGCCCGATGCCGGACTCGATCCCAGGACCCTGGGATCATGACCTAAGCCAAAGGCAGAGGTTTTAACCCACTGAGCCACCCAGGTGCCCCTTGTTCTTCCCTCTTGAGGTTCAGTCTAGTGTGAAGAGATGGCTACTAAACCGGTAAATGAATTGCAAATGGAGAAATGTTATGGAAGTCATGGACAGGGTGCTGTGTTAAAGGGCAGCCAGGAGAGACAGCCTCTCTGACCAATTAGAGAAAGGCCTGCATGGCTAGAAACACTGTTAGTAGAAGGACTTGGAGGAATGGCTGGGGAAGGGAGCAGGAACTGGATAATGCTGGATTTTGTACTAAGTGCAAAGGGATTCTAAGTGCATTGGAAGTTTTTAAGCAGGTGAGTCATACGGTCTGAATATATATGTGTGTGTGTGTGTGTGTATGTATGTACTTAAAAAGCTACTTTATAGGGAATGAACTGTGGAGGAAGGGGCCAAGAGTAGAATCAGGAGACCAGTGCTGCTACGGAGCCATTGCAGAAATTCTCAAGAGGCACAAAGCTACGACTGGGGTCATAGTGATAGAGCAGGGGAGCATAGCATCTTCATAGCTATGAAGATCGATGGCTGAGAGATACAAACTGAAGATATGTTCTCCAGGATTTATGGATGAATTGGCTGTGGAGGGTAATGGAGGATGCACGGGGTTGAATGATAGCCCCCCAAAAGACATGTCTATGGCTCTCCATTGCCCCTTAGATTCCTCCCTTCTCTGCCATAGCCTTCTCTCCCCATCAGATTTCCTTCCCTCACCCTCTGGGTACAGCTGATGGACTCTGAGCTGACAGACTCCTACAGAATGAGAAGAAACTGGGAGGGAACACTAGTGACACCCAGCAGTTGGCTTTCCTTTATTGTGAGAGAAAACCTATTGCATGGAGTTCGCAGCATTTTAAGGGCTGTTCTGAAGTTTCCGCTTTCTCCCAAGTGATGGTGACTTTCATTGGCCTGTGGATATTACCTTCTCTTGTTGCCCCCGCTCCCGTCCTCATTTTGGCACCAGCGCCACTGTGACTCTCCCGTGGGAGAAACACTGCAAAGCTCCCCCACACCTAGCCAGAATCCTCACATCCCTCCACCTGCCCCAGACCCTCCTGCTAGCCTTGTTGCCAGAGTGAGATTTCAGCATATGCAAACATGCTTCTCTACCCTTCAGTATCTTCCCACTGCTCCTTGCATAAAAAACGACAAAGCTTTTCCTGACCTAACTATTGCCCATGTTCATCTCTTTTATCCCTACCAGCTTCGCAGCTGAGATCCAGCTGCACTGACATTCACTCTGTTTCTCCAGTTCCTCAACCCCCTCCTCTCTTCTCCCTGAGTCTGGAATACTTTCCCTCCCCCCATCTTCCCAGCCCCACTCCCCACCCCCAGTATACACACTTCATTAGGGAAGCTATCCTCACATTCCCCCTTCCCCCCCATCAAAGTCTCCCTATTTTCTCATATGGCACCATATACTTTTTCTGCCTAGTCCTTATGATAGTTTTAAGATATGTATACATATATTTGTTACACATATATTTGCAGTGTGTGTATATATATACACACATATACATATGTACACACACACACACACACACACACA